>WOVY01015191.1:0-12193 GCA_013436015.1 Rhipicephalus annulatus
GAGAGCGGCGAGCCGTCGAGCGGACTTCGATGATGCCTTAGCCCGAAGGTGAAACAGGGAGGCAATCCGTTTGGAAAACAGCAACAAAAGGAGCGTTTACTGTTGCAGGTTTACAGAGCCGGCCAGCACGACAACGTCGGCTGGGGCAAAATCCCCTAACATGGGGCCGGCCGGCCTTAAATAGCGTCTTTGGTCCATTCTCTCCGACCAGTTCTCGGGCTCGGAGGGGAGACGTATCCATACCCGGAACTGCAAAGTGGTTCGGCGGAGGAAACGACGTTATCCACGGACTGCACGGTTCTCCTGCACAGAGGCGGCGCTGGGGGGGGGGGGGGGGAGGACAGTTCGTCGAAACAGGGCTCGATCTTGTGAGACGTGCTCCGATTGAGGAAATGTCCGTGTGCATAACAGCACCCCCCCCGCCGCCAGACATGCATCCAGAGTTTTGAGCCGTCAGCGCGGCTCGGAAGGAGGGAATGCTGGTTGACCGTTTAGGCTGTAGCCACTCCGTGGTGATCTTCAGAGCCCTGCAGGGAATCACTGGGACGACGGAGTTGAACTCAAAGCCAAACCACTTTCGTGGAAGCAAGCACCCTCTGAACGTCTCTCATAGCGCCAGACCAAGGCAGCAAAGAGATCTATTGAGTCTCTACTATTGTACGTTTTAAAAAGCACGAGAAACGTATCCCTTAGAGACCTCAAAACGCTGGCCCTCACGAATGCTGTGATTACACTGCGCAGTCCCTATGCCAAGAAAGGCCACGCGAAACCATCCCTCAATGCATACCAGCGGGTCGGAACCCGCTGAAGCAGCCCAAAACCAATTCTGTGTGCGTTTTTTTGAACAATTTTACCAGAATGGTAGAGGCTGGGCTTCCTGGTAACATATCAGAGTACACTTCAAAACAATTACATCTGTTAGTGCAATGCGACATTGTTAATACAGTTTAAATCAAAATGAAATAATAGACGCCAAATTTTGCGAAAACACGTCAAACCAGAAGGATGTGCCTCAACTTGTATGAGGGAGCTGGGCTGCACTTCAATAAGCTCTGCTGAGACCATCTGCATTTGTGTGCAGCTTCCCTTTCTTATAGCGCACACTAAAGTTATGGTGCTGAAGGGTCAGAGCTCCACCTAAGTAACCGACCCGCTTTTAGACGACATGTTGTGCAACCAAGTCAAGGGGCAGTGATCAGTTTTCTACTATGAAGCTCGACCCTGCGACGTAACATGCTAGCTTACCAATTGCCCAACAAGGCGGGCGCACTCTTTTTCTGAAGTGCTGTAAGCTTCCTCTCTGACACTGAGCTTTCTTCTGAGATACAAAACTGGCCGCTCGTGCCCTTCGGCGTCTCTTTTTGGCACAAAACTGCTCCTAGGCCGCGGTCACTGGGCATCACACTGAATAATAAAACTCTGAGAAAAGTCCGTGCCGCTAGCACGGGTCGTTTTGCGAGAGCGCTCTTGAGGCTCTTGAAAGCATTCTCTTTTCTTGTGTCCCACGAAATGACGGTGGGCTCGGTTTTGCGGAGAGAGTCCGTCAGCGGACTAGCGAGGTTTGAGTACCTTTGACGTAGTGTTGATAATACCCCCGCCAGTCCCAAAAACGCCCTCAATTCCGACTTTGTGGTGGGACGACGATACTCTAAAACGGCCGCAACTTTCAGCTCGGACGGGCTACGCTGGCCACGACCCACGATGTTGCCGAGATACTTAAGCTTGCGCACCCTAAGTGGCATTTCCGCTCTTCACGGTGAGGCCTGCATCACGTAGTCGAGCCAGAACGGTCCTCAAGTGAGTCACATGCTCGACCCACGTATCAGAATATTGCCACATCATCGAGATACGGCAGGGCGAAATCTCCTAAACCCCAACACCCGATCTATGAGGTTTGAGAAGCAGTAGGGGAGCATTCTTTAAGCCGAAAGCAAGCATTAAAGGGCGAATGTTCCCAATGGGGAAATGAATGCGGCATAACGAGAGGCTCGCTCCGTCAACGGGACCTGCCAGTATCCCCGTACCAGATCTAAGAGGGAGATATATGTGGATTTTGCCACGTTTCTACTCTCTCCTCGATATTAGGTATCGGATACGTCTGATCTAAAGTGATCTTATTTAGCCGGCGGTAGTCCACGCATGGCCTAGGGTCTTTTCCCGAACCTCGACTAGTATGAGTGGGGAGGTGTAATCGCTTTCACCTGGAATTATGACCCCCAAGTCACACATGCGGCGGATCTCGGCTTCCATGATCTCTCTTTGCCTCGGCGATACGCGGTAAGCCTTGCTAGAGATCGCTTCTTCACTTGATAACTGAATATCATGCTCTACCAAAGAGGTTTTCCCTGGTTTGTCGCAAAACACGTCTGCGTAGTCTCTAACTACTTTCGTGAGATCATCAGCTGACTCTCCGTGAGACTTTGCTCTTCGGCAATAAGCTGTACGAGCCTGTTAGCTGGCGCGTCGCTCTCACGTGGAAAACTTAAAAGGTCGGTCTCCACTTCGTTCGCCGCATTCAGTGTCATGTTAACCACGGCATGGCGCTGGATGTAAGGCTTCATTAAATACTGTGGTAAACCTTACCTTTCTTTCGGCCCAGTTTTACCTCGTAGTTTGTATCTGAAAGCTTGGACATTACTTTAGCTGGCCCTTCCCACTGCATGTCCATTTTGTTCTTTTTACACTGTCGTAGCAGCATTACTTGGTCGCCGATGTTGAACGTGCGCTTCCGGGACAACTTATCGTAGTAAGTCTTCGCTAAACTCTGAGCCGCCTTCATGTTTTCCTCACTAGCTCTCTGGTTTTAGATAGTCTTTCTAACAGATCTAAAACGTAGCTGACTACGCGTGGGTCTTCTTCATATCCTTCCCACGAGTCTCTCAATAGCCGAAATGGAGATCTTAAGTTTCTTCCATAGACAGCTCGGCGGACTGAATCCCGTTGTCTCGTGGGGAGCGGACCGTATGGCGAACAGTGCCGCGGGTATGCATGCCTCCCAATCTTTGTTATGTTCAAAGCAAAGAGCTCTCAGAACTCGCTTGAGTACAGCATGCATCCTCTCCACGGGTTAGACTGTGGATGTCCTATAGAGCTGTGGATTATTTTATTCCACAGCGTTCAAAAAACCTGTTGTGAGACACTGGTAAATACGCTCCCATTGTCACTCTGAATCTCGGCTGGAAAGCCAACGCGAGCAAAAATGGACAAAAGTGCGTCCACAATGCAGGGAGAGGTGAGCTCTTTTAGCGGAACCGCTTCGGGAAAATTCGTTCCCAACGCACAAACAGTTAAAATGTAGCGACAACCGGACGGGACTCTGGAAGGGGCCAACAATATCAATTACGAGCCTCCGGAACGGCTCCGTGATAACAGGCACTAATCTCATCGGGGACTTCCGTTTGTCATAGATTTGCCTACTCTCTGACACGTGTCGCACGATCGTACGAAGTTTTTCTACATCTTTCCAGCATCCAGGCCAATAGAAATCCTGTGCGAGCCTCGCCTTTGTTTTCTTGATGCCAGGTGGCCCGCCCAGGCATTTCCGTGCGCCAGTTCTAAAACTGTCGTCGGTACTTCTCTGGCACTAGAAGCTGGTCGAACGTTCTACCACCCTCAGCGTCCCGATACTTTCGATACATAAGCCCTGCCTTCGTGTAGAATGAGATGTTCTTTCGGGCTACTCCTTCTTTCCCGTTATGCTGCAGATTCTTAATGGTATCATCACTTGCCTGCGCAGTGACGAGTGTGTTTCTGTCTACTTTACTGAGCTCTTCCCAACAAGTGGATGTTGGACCAAGCAGGGACGACTGAACGCTCTCCTGAAGCGCTCTGCTTTCATCCACCTCCACAGGCTCGTCGCGTTCGGCAGTCATTACCGTATCCGGAGCCCTACTGTCTTCGATGTCCGGTGATACACTAGTCGCCTCTTGGCCCGAGTCTCTCTGGGGAGTTGCCTCACGCTCGTCCGCCTCCTCGTTCGAAACCGAGACCTCAAGTCTCCCCGCGAGAGCGCGGGACCCGATCGCGTGAGTGCCATGCACGCGAGGGGAGATGAAATGCTGGCCCTTTTCTTTAAGGAGCTGCTCTGATTTGTTGGAAAAAAGGTACGAAAAATCTTGGGCAAATTAGGGCTCACGGCCGCCTCAGTGCGCAATTTTCCAAACTTCCCTCTAGAACAACCGCAGCAATTGGCAACAGGCACTTTGCTCTTCTGCACCTGTCTGATCCAGGCGCATTCGCCAGTATAGTCGCCAGGGGAGATGCAAGATGGGTGTGCTACTTCCATCGTCGCAGCTGAATCACGGAGTGCCCGGCATTCTTTCCGTTGACCACAATTTCACGCATGTAGGCTCGAGTAACTTCAAGTTCTCGTCCGACTCGCGAATGCCAGCGAAAACAAACTTTTGCTTACAGCTAGATGAGATATGACCCTCCTTTTTACAATTGTAGCATACAATTGGTCGTTTTGATTCAAAAGCTCGAGCGGTGTCGACGCGTTCCCTTGCACTTGCTGTCGACTCAGGTGCCTCTCCTGGCTTTCTCCTTTCCCTCTCATTGTTAGTCGCTCCCTGACTGAATTCGTCACGCGGCGGAGCCATCTTTTGTGCTGCATTTTGAGCAGCAAGGCCGCCTTGAGAGGTCCCTCTTCTCTTTTGTATCCCTCGCGATCCAACTGAAAATTCCTTCGCGTATAATACTCATCAGCTAGCTCAGCAGCTTTGTCAATGTCTGTTCCCTTCATTCTGTCCTGAAGCCAGAGTCTGGCATCTTCAGGCAACACACGATAGAATTGCTCGAGGGCCACACAATCAATCACCCTGTCGTGGTTACCGTAAGCATCCGCACTTCTAAGCCATTCTTTCAAAATAGACTTAAGCTGGTACACGAACTCTGTGCATGATTCACTGCCCCCTTTTTGCTTGCCGAAATCGCTGCCGAAATGCCTCGGCAGACAAGCGGGTACTTACGAAGGAGGGCCGCTTTGACCTTAGCGTAGTCGTCAGAGTCTTCTTTAGACAACCGTGCGATTACTTCCGCGGCCTCTCCCGGAATGACTGACAGAAGCTTCTGGGACCAGGACACCCTCATTTTTCCCAATTTTCTCGCACGTGCGCTCAAAGTTCACTAAAAAAAGCGCGATGTCTCCACCCGTCCTAAACGGCAGAATCATATCTGGATTTTCTGTCTTGGCATTTCGTCTGCCACGGATAGCGAACTAGACTGCGCCGATGTTATGCGAAGTTGCTCAAGTTCCAGCTCTTTCATTCTAAGGGCATGTTGACGCTCTTCTCGCCTTTACGCTCCTCAGCCTCCTCGCCTTCGCGTTTTCGACGCTCCTCAGCCTCTTCGCGTTTTTGACGCTCCTCAGCCTCCCGCTGTTATTTCTTTAATTGTCCCCATAGCCTCTTCTACCTCCTCTTCAGTTATTCCTTCCGCTCTCATGACATCAAGAATATTTCTTTTGCGGCTCGTCTAGCAACAGAAAACACCCAGCTGCTCACAAACATCGAGAAGGTCCCTCACTCTGAGCTTCTCCATTGTGTACCGCAACTCGTGCACGTTCCTTTCTGAAATAGCTTTGTCTCAGAAGCTATATTCTTCGACGTGAAGCAAGTCGAGAACCAGCCAAGCACTAGCCACCTAAAGATCTAAAAGAACATACTTGGCTACTCTGTGCTAACAGGGTCTGACGACAAAAGACGAACGTCAGGCACTCACCCAACTAGAGCGGGGTGACTTCGGCCATCTGGTCGTTGCCGTCGAGCGGTAGTCGTGGGTGTCCTCGAGGCCTGCCAAGATCCGCTCCAACTTTCCAGCCGTAGAAGTCGGCGTAGCGGGTCCCAGGGGCAGCAAAACGATATCACGGTGGTCGTCCTCGGGTTTGCAGGGATCCGATCCAACTTTTCAGCCGTTGAGATCGGGGTAGCGGGTCCCAGAGCAGCAAAACGTTGAGGGCAGGGGTAGCGTATCCCGCAGCTGCCAACCACTGTTAGGAATTTTGCTCTGTCGCGACGGTAAGCGGTTGCGGAGAGCGGCGAGCCGTCGAGCGGACTTCGATGATGCCTTAGCCCGAAGGTGAAACAGGGAGGCAATCCGTTGGAAAACAGCAACAAAAGGAGCGTTTACTGTAGGCAGGTTTACAGAGCCGGCCAGCACGACAACGTCGGCTGGGGCAAAATCCACTAACATGGGGGCCGGCTCGGCCTTAAATAGCGTCTTTGGTCCATTCTCTCCGACAGTTCTCGGGCTCGGAGGGGGAGACGTAGCCATACCCGGAACTGCAAAGTGGTTCGGCGGAGGAAACGACGTTATCCACGGACTGCACGGTTCTCCTGCACAGAAGGCGGCGCTGGGAGGGGGGGGGAGACAGTTCGTCGAAACAGGCTCGATCTTGTGAGACGTGCTCCCGATTGAGGAAAATGTCCGTGGCATAACAAGATGCAGCGCCGGAAAACACATCTAGGGACTCATAAGAGGGATATCCCAAGAGGAAAGTTCCGAAGATATTATAGACAACCTAGTGACAGCAAGAAACCCAGCATATTACACGCGAAGAGGATGGGCAACACAGACAATGTAATCGTGCTCTTCGACGGACTTCACGTGCCGAGATACGTGAAATACGGAGCGCTCATCGTCCGGTGCTCGCTATACAGAAAAACACTTGACATTTGCTACGAATGTGGGAGGCTGGGACACAGGGCGGACGTTTGCCCCAACCCAGACAAAAAATATGCAGAGGATGCGGCGTGGCCAACCCGCCGCAAGAACACCAGTGTGAAGCAAGATGTCAGCTATGCGGGCAAGCTCACTTTACGGGAGACAGACGCTGCAAGGCAAAGTACAAGATACCGTATTTGGTCCGGCGAAGACGCTGGGAGCGACGAAGAAGAGAAGAGAAAGCGGAGGCCGAAACACCATACGGCATCAACGACTACAACAAACGAGCTGGCAAAGCAACGAGCGAGAACACCCAGGGATCAGAAGGCCATCGCACAGAAGGCTCACCCCCGGGACCATACGAGGGGGACAGTCGGGAGCAGCCCGGTCGCAGACCAAGGTCGCGGACCCGGTCCAGAACCCGTTCGAGAACCCGATCGAGAACCCGATCGAGATCCAGGGCAACGTCAAGATTGCAATCCAGCCGAGGAGCGGTAGAAACTCAGGCACAGGTGAGCTTTGCAGACGCGGTCTCTGGCACTGCTGTTACACCTACACGCCGCGGGGTCCGCCTTAGAACAGGAAATAACACAGATCAGACAGTTGTTTAGAGCAAAATAACGCGAGAAAACGCGACGCTAGGGAAGAGGTAAAAATGCTTAAAGTAGAAAACGCTAAGCTTAAGAACCCAAAACACTCAGAGATGACCCATACCACGCCAACACCCATTAGGGCGTCGACACCTCTTCGAGCTCCGGCGACGCCCGTTCCCGCGTCGATGAGTGGAGAAAACGCCACCACATAAACGAAGGGCAAAGGAAAACGCCGATGAGCAAAGCGACTCTACACTCGGAGAAGTAAAGGCATGTTTCAGGAAATGTTCGTAGGTTTACAGCAGCAATTCATGCAGATGCGCGCGGACCTACAACAGCAGATAACGCAGATGCGAGTTTGAAATGTCTCAGAGGTTCGACAACCCTCGAGGGTAGGGTAGGGCAGCTGGAAAACGACTCGAAAGACGCCCGACCCGCAGGAGCGAGGCCGGTCAAGAGCAAGCCGTACAGCAGACCACCTGCGGCTGAGAACAGCTGCATAGAAAACTCGAGTAGCCAACATGGCGCCGCCTAATGAATACACGATTTGGCAGTGGAATTGTCGTGGGTTTCGTCGTAAGCGGGGTTACCTGCAGCAATTCGTAAAAACCAAGCAAGCACCAGATGTAATCGCCCTCCAGGAAACTGGGGGGACCGCAAAATTATCAGGATACAATTCATATAGCACTTTAGCTGAAAAAGCAACAGTAACCACACTGATACATCGTAATATAACGGCTGTAGAACACGATACTGGCGTACGCAACATAGACCACGTCCTACTAGAAATTCTCCCGTCTCGAAAAAAGGAGGGAAGCTTGTTTGTGCTGAACGTGTACAGTCCACCACGACAAAAAGGTAAAGTTTGGCTCGCTTTTCCGCAAAGTGCTAAACGTAGCGGGCAGACAAGCACTGATCGTCGGGGGCGACTTTAACGCACCACACGCCGCCTGGGGTTACACCATCGAAAACGTTAAAGGCCGCAACCTGTGGAACGACGCGCAGCACGAGGAGCTCACGCTAATAACTAACCCCACAAGACCCTACCAGAATGGGGAACAGCGTCAGTAGAGACACCACGCCGGACCTTACATTCATAAAGAATATATCCAACCCTCATTGGACCAACACTAACGTAAATCTAGGCAGCGATCACTACATTGTATGCACAATTATACAAGCAGGTCCGCGTAAAAAGAAAGGTAGAAAAATAATGTTAACCGAGTGGGACACCTTTCGTAAGATAAGAGAGGACGATGCTACAGAGACCATCGAAGATATACAGAAGTGGACAGACACACTCCAGCGTAGCGTGCAGAAAGCCACCAAACATGTTCCCGAAGAGGCAGGAATGGAAGAAATGGACAGCAAGCTCTTACACATGTGGGAGGCAAAACGCAGCCTGCAAGAGCGCTGGAAAGGTCAAAAGCACAACCGGCGTCTAAGAAAGAGAATCGTCGCGCTCGACAGAGACTTAGAAGACTACGCAAATAGGCTATCCCAGCAGCGGTGGGCAGGCATGTGCACTTTAATGAACAGGCAGTTCGGAATGTCCAAAACTTGGAAACATTCTCCGAGGCCTCCTTGATCCAGAAGCACGAAAACAACACAAAGACAAAACCTGCAACGGATACTACACAGCTACGCAGGTACAGAAGCAGAGCTCTTACGCGAGCTACGCCAGACATACGTAGGAGATGCCCACAAAGGCACGACTCCCAGAGTACGAAGGGAAGGATAACGTCGACCTCGACGCCTCCATAACAGAGGCAGAGATTCGATACGAACTCGGACGACTCAATCCCAAGTCCGCCCCGGGTCCCGACGGTATAACAAATAAAACACTTCGCAACTTAGATGACGAATCCGTCACTGCTCTCACAAAGTACATAACGAATGCTGGGAGAAGGGCGCCATACCCCAGCAATGGAAAACCGCCAAAATCATATTAATACCCAAGCCGGGCAAAAAAGCCGCTCATCGGAATCTCAGGCCCATTTCATTGACGTCCTGCATTGGAAAGCTCATGGAAAAAAGTAATTTTAACGCGTCTCGTCAGATACATGGACGACAACGAGCTATACCCACACACCATGATCGGCTTTCGACCAAGACTCTCGACGCAAGACGTCATGTTGCAGCTAAAGAATCAAATCATAGACGCCGAAAACGCACACCCTGGATACAAAAGCCATTCTGGGCCTTGACCTGCAGAAGGCATTTGATAACGTCACCCACGAGGCCATATTGCGCAACTTGCAAACCTACACGTAGGTCGGAGAGTGTACGATTACATAAAAGATTTTCTCACCAACCGTAAAGCTACAATCATGGCCGGGGAAGCGGAATCCGAAGAAATTCGTTCTAGGCAACAAGGGAACACCACAAGGTTCGGTGCTTTCCCCTTTCCTATTCAACGTGGCGATGCTTGGTTTACCCTCAGAGCTGGAACGCGTCGAAGGGCTTCAGCACAGTATCTATGCGGATGACATCACCCTATGGGTGACGGGCGGGAGCGACGGTCACATAGAAGAGATTTTACAACAAGCAGTAAATACGGTGAGCGATACGTGGAGAACAATGGCCTAAAATGCTCTCCTCAAAAATCGGAGTTATTACTCTACAGACCTACAGCAGAGGTCGCAAGCGCATTCACGAACGACACAACTCACAATCTTAGCAGGAGGTTACCCAATACCTCAGGTACAACACATAAGAGTTCTGGGACTCCGAATATCCGAGAACGGACATAACGGGAAGCAATAAGTTCCTGGATAACAACACCCAACAAACCATTCGAATGATTCGAAGAATCGCCAACAAAAACTACGGCGTGAAAGAACACAACTTAGTGCAGTTCATCCAAGCCTTCGTCGTCAGCCGCATAGTGTATGTGACCCCATACCTCAAGTTGCAAGTGGCGGAAAAACAAAAGATAGAATGCATAATTAAAAAAGCATATAAGCAAGCCCTCGGATTAACGATCACCACGTCTAACGAAAAGTTCGAAGCGTTAGGAATGCATAACACGCTAGACGAACTTATTGAGGCTCATATGATAGCGCAATATGAACGACTCGCGCAAAGCAACACGGGAAGACACATCCTGCACAAACTTGCACTAACGTACGCTGGCCAAAGCGGCAATAAATACGATATCCCAAAAGAAACCAGAGAGCGCATCATAATACCTCTGTTACCCAGAAACATGCACTCCGAACATCACCGGGAGCGGAGGAATGCAAGAGCGAGAGCACTGCACAAGAAGTTTCAACATGACGCGGACGTGGTATATGTAGATGCAGGCCGAATATAGAGACGGTCGACACATGCAATAGTCGCTTCAAATCAAGCGGGGCCACCTGCTTGCTAGCGGCACATTAAAACAGGAAATTCGGGGAAATCGCTGAAGAAACGGCCATAGCGCTGACGCTTGCGTCCACAAGGGCCAGCGTCGTAATCAGTGATTCTAAAACCGCGATTCATAACTTCGCTAACGGAAGGGTCTCGAAAGAGGCGTTAAGAATCTTAAATAACTTTCGCGGAGAGCGCGACGTTTATGTTATATGGACGCCCGCCCACTCCTCCCTCCCGGGCAATGAAACCGCACACACCCTAGCTCGAGAGTTAGCGAGCCGAGCAGGGGCAGGAATGACGCGGAGCCCGCGTGCGGAGAGAGACCGCATGTTTCAGTTACAAACGAAATTACCAAGCACTACAGATTAGGGAGGCAGCATTACCCGCCACCACACTCCTCATTAAATAAGCAGCAGGCGACAGCGTGGCGCCCTATTACAAACACGTTCCCAAACCCAATCGTTTATAATCATTGTTACCCGGACCTCTACTCAGACAGATGTAAATAAACACTGCAATCAGCGGGCGGACCTCAAACACCATTATCTGGCTTGCCCCAACATCGTGAAGGGGCCAACACATACATGAATACGGAGCAGTGGGAGACCGCGCTGCTAAGCTCAAGCATCGAGGACGAACTACAGGTCATCAGGCAAGCCGAAGATGCCGCTAGGGCCCAAGGACTCCTAGCTGCCATCTAAGGGAGGGGAGTCAACTCCTCTAACACTTGCCGTTTCAATAAAAGTTGTTTCTCTCTCTCCCCAAAGCATCACTTTAGCCGATCTTTCCACCCTTGATGAATGTTTCGATTTGTTCTTTTACACTGACACTAAGACCATGGCGAAACCTGTCATCGCGTCGCAAAATAAGGCGTTCCTCGACAAAATGATATCCAGCGACCTCTTACCTTCCCATGGTTGGCGCTCCGGGGTGTTCTGTTTTCTTACCTGGATATATTTGACGTCGACGACCGTCCCCTGGGCCGCACAAGTGCCGTAACCCACCGCATCGACACCGGCGACGCCAGTCCACTCCACAAACGCCCTTATCGCGTGTCACATGCTGAGCGCCAAGTTATACAGACGGAGGTTGAGAAAATGCTGAGTAAAGACGTCATTGAGCCTTCATCGAGTCCTTGGGCCTCCCCTGTGGTCTTAGTTAAAAAGAAGGACAACACCTGGCGCTTTTTGCGTCGACTATCGCCACCTGAATTGGATCACCAAGAAGGACGTTTATCCTTTGCCCCGAATTGATGATGCGCTCGACTGCCTCCACGGCGCCAACTATTTCTCGACCCTTGACCTTCGATCCGGATACTGGCAAATTTCGGTCGACGACCGCGACCGCGAGAAGACAGCATTCATCACACCCGACGGCCTTTACCAATTCAAGGTCATGCCTTTGGGTTGTTGCAATGCCCCGGCTGCTTTTGAAGTATGATGGACTCTCTTCTTCGCGGTTTCAAATGGTCGACCTGCCTTTGCTATCTGGATGATGTAATATTTTTCTCGCCCTCCTTCGAAAGCCACCTGTCTCGTCTCTCGGCCAATTCTTCACGTTTTTCGTTGCGCTGGTCTCCAACT
>WOVY01015192.1:0-15864 GCA_013436015.1 Rhipicephalus annulatus
CCGTTGGTTTGTGGATGGTAAGCTGTCGACTTGCGATGAATAGTACACTGAGCACCAACACATGATCTAAAAGCGCGGCCGTGAATGCGGTTCCGCGATCTGTTATAACGATCGATGGCGCACCGTGTCTCAGCACAATGTTCTCTATGAAGAACCGGGCTACCTCCTCTGCTGTGCCTCTCTGGATGGCTTTTGTCTCGGCGTAGCGAGTAAGGTAGTCGGTCGCCACTATAACCCAACGGTTACCCACACTAGAGGTGGGAAGTGGGCCCAAAAGGTCCATTCCGATCTGGTCAAACGGCGTTGTCGGGATCTGGACAGGGTGTAGCAAACCGGCTCATTTCGTTGGAGGTGACTTGCACCGCTGGCAATCGAGGCAGGTCCGAACATGATGCTTCACGGTAGCGGTGAGTCTAGGCCAGTAATATCTCCCTCGAACTCTGCTCAGTGTGCGCGTGTAGCCTAAATGTCCAGATGTTACCTCGTTGTGGCACACTTGCAACACCTCAGATCGAAGAGTGGTAGGGACGACAAGCAGGTAGGTGGACCCGTCTGACGAGAAGTTCATTTTGTAAACGACATTGTTTCGCAGACAGAACGACGATAGTCCTCTTGTAAAGGCTTTGGGTGCATTCTGGCTTCGTCCCTTCTAAATAATTAATCAAGCCAAGTAGCTCAGGATCGTCATGCTGGTGATCTGCGATGGTTGACGTGTCGAGGATTCCGAGGAATGCTGTTCTTCATCAAAAGCAGCAGCCGACTCTATTGGTGATCGAGATAGGCAGTCGGCGTCCGTGTGTCGTTTTCCCGACTGATACACCATCGTTATATCAAACTCCTGTAGTCTAAGGCTCCAGCGGGCCAATCGCCCGGAAGGATCTTTCAGACTTGTTAACCAACACAACGAATGGTGGTCACTGATAACCTTGAATGGGCGGCCGTACAGGTATGGGCGAAATTTCATAACTGCCCACACCACGGCCAGGCATTCCTTTTCAGTGGTCGAGTAATTTGCTTCTGTGCGTGACATGAGTTCTGCTTGGCGTAAGCAATCACTCTTTCCTCGTCATCCTGGTGGTGTACAAGCACAGCTCCGAGGCCAACATTGCTGGCGTCAGTATGGAGCACTGTAGGGGCTGTGTCATCAAAATGGGCAAGTACGGGGGTCGTCTGTAGACGTTGCCGCAAGTCATTGAAAGCATCTTCCTGTTCGTCGCCCCAAACAATGCAACGTCATCCCTCGTGAGACGAGTTAAAGGTGACGCAATGCGTGCAAAATCTGGAATAAATCGCCGATAATATGCACAGAGACCCAGAAAACGCCCTCACTGCCTTTTTATCTGATGGTGTTGGAAACTGTGCGACGGCGGCAATCTTTTTCGGGGGTCTGGACGAACTCCTGCATAACTGACGACATGGCCGAGAAACTGCAGTTCCTCAAAGCAGAAGTGACATTTTTCCGGCTTTGAGCGTCAGGCCTGCGGCCCGTATGCCTGCAAGACCATCTGCAATCGTTCAAGGTGTTCGTCAAACGTTGTAGAAAACACAACGACGTCGTCAAGGTATACTAGGCAGGTTCTCCATTTAAGGCCAGAGAGAACGGTATCCATGAGACGCTGGAAAGTAGCAGGAGCGGGAGCACAAGCCAAATGGTAAAACCTTAAATTCGTAGAGTCCGTCTGGCGTCACGAAAGCGGTTTTTCACGATTCCTGGCGTGTACTTCAATTTGCCAATATCCCGCTCTTAAGTCCATGGAAGAGAAGTAACGTGCGTTTCGAAGCCTGTCAATCGAATCATCTATGCGGGGAAGCGGGTAGACGTCCTTTTTTGTAACTTGATTTAGCTTTCAATAGTCGACACAGAAACGCAGGCTGCCGTCCTTCTTTTTCACTAGAACAACAGGTGATGCCCAGGGGCTTTTCGACGGTTGAATGACGTCGTCTTCAAGCATTTTTGCTACCTGCTGTTCTATCGCTTCTCGCTCTTTTGAAGCCACACGGTACGGATTTTGATGGATTGGTCTAGCCGTGTCCTCTGTGATGATTCGGTGCTTGGTCAAGGACGTCCGGCCAACTTTCGAGGTCGACGCAAAACAGTCGTGGAACTCGTCTAGCAGCACAAGCAGGCGTTCCCGCTGTTGCTGACTTAAAGTAGGGCTGACGTCAAGGTTAGGTGCTAGGTCACGTGGGTCTTGTGCAGGTGTTTGCTTCGAGTGCTGAAAAGCAGTCATGAACATCTGCGATCTCGTCGAAATGTGCCAACGTTGTGCCTTTTGGAAGGTGCCGTCGCTCGGAGGTGAAATTGGTCAACAGCAAGTTCGTTCGGCCGTCGGTGACATTGACTATTCCTCGTGCTACGGAAATACCGTGAGTGAAAAGCAGCGAGGTTATTTGGTCGGCGACTCCTTCACCGTCGAACGGTACGTCACATGCTACTGAAACGAGGATACATGATCGAGGTGGCACGACTATATTGTGGTCTTTGAGACGAAAGGATTTGTGCTCTGGTAATGTAGGATCAGTCACACGAGCACTCTCGTAAAATGAAACCACGCGGTCCGGGATGTTGATTATTGCGCCATGCTCCCTGAGAAAGTCCATTCCTATAATTAAATCTTTGCAGCACTCTGGGAGAACAATGAAAGTCGCGACGAAAGAAGAATCTCCTATGCTGATTCTTGCTGTGCATCTTTCAGTAGGGAGCAGCAATTGACCACCCGCTGTTCTTATATGTGGTCCTGTCCATGGCGTTCTTACTTTTCTAAGATGATCAGCCAGCTTGCGACTTATTATGGAAAAATCAGCACCCGTATCGACTAAGGCCGTCACTTGCTCTCCGTCAATAATTACATTGAGGTCGGCGCTCACCATTTCGTCGTTGTTAATATTCGTCGGCGTCCAGTCGTTCTGTCGCGGCAATACTGGGGACTTTTTATCGTCTTGTGGTCGGGCTGCGACCTTACCCCGAGAGGTCGCCGCCTTTAGTTTCCCCGGTAAGGGCTGGGCGACCTTGTTCCCCGAAGGTCAGCAAAAGTACGTCGATTCGGTGATGATGTCTGAGCAGGGGATGGAGAGCGTGACCTGTGGGCGGAATTGGGCTGGCGATGAGGAGGCGACTCGTGATAGGGAGACCACGTTGTTGAAGGTCCTCGAAAACCAGGGTCGTCATGGCGAACAATGTAGTCGTCATTGGCACGGCGACCGTCATACCCTGGCCGAGACGGGCGAAGCGATGTGTCACGGTACCAACAATAGCGAGCTATATGGCCGGCACCACCACAGTTGAAGCAGAGAGGGCGCCGATCGACGGTGCGCCAAGCGTCCGTTCTGCGAAATTGTGGGCGTCTTATGTCCTCTCGTGGTGGTGAGTAAGGCGCGGCAAGTGGTGGCTGGTGGCATGGAGACATCGGAGACATGGGCTGACGTCTGAAAGCCTCCTGCAATGGTTGCGACGAAGGTGCGGCTGTAGGTGGCTGGTAGTATGATGTAATGGGCGGGACGGGTGGTGGTCGGCGGACAGCGTCGGCGTAACTCAGTTGACGCTGATCGCGATCAAGATCAGTTGCTGAAAAAGCGTGCCTAAGTTCGTCACGAACGACCGCGGCAACGGCGGTCACTGGTGTATCCACTGGAGGAGTCCAAAGCTTCTGCATTTCTTCGCGGACAATATCTCTGATAAGGTCACGTAGAGAGCCCTGATTGTCCAGAGTCACTGAAGCGGCGTTGATTGGGGTGGTAGTGGACGAGCGATCATATTGCCTCGATCTTTGGTGCAGAGCCCGCTCAATGGCAGTGGCTTCTCTTATAAAATCGGCCACGGTAGTTGGGGCATTGCGCACAAGTCCAGCGAACAGTTGTTCTTTCACGCCACGCATAAGGTAGCGCAACTTCTTCTCCTCGGACATGTTGGGATCAGCCCGACGACAGAGGCGCGTCACGTCTTCAGCAAACATTGCCACAGTTTCGTTAGGTTTTTGAAGCCTTAACTCGAGCAGCTGCTGAGCCCGCTCTCGACGGTCGACGCTAGCAAAGGTGTCAATCAGCTGCTGACGAAAGTCATCCCATGTGGATATACGGCCTTCTCGATTCTCAAGCCACGTGTGAGCGCCGTCATCGAGAGTGAAATACGTGCGGGCGAGCTTCTGTTGAGCATTCCACTGGTTGATGTCGGCAACGCGTTCGTAATGCTCAAGCCAATCTTCAACATCTTCGTGTGGGGCACCACTGAAGCGATCAGGCACAAGTGGCTGAAGAAGTGTTACCTGGGCTGGACTGGAAACGGGGCTGCCTTGTATCCCTTGGACCAACTGTGGCTGGCTAGCGGAGGCCATTGGTAGAGGTACGTAATGCCTGGTAGAATGTTCGTCGAAGGAGGTCAGCTCTGGAGATAGGCCTAGCAACCGGCGACTGAAGCGGTGCACTGGTGTCGTAACAGATGGCTGCGTGTCGGGACTTGATGAACGTCTCCCAGATGGGGTGTTGAGCATCAGCAGGCTTGCAACCCAGCGCCTCCACCAGTGTCGCGGTTCAACGTAAGCAGTGCACCGAGACGTTGAGTCCGAGAACAGACGGCGTGTGTTTTTATGCAGGAGCCAAGGAGCAAGCCAAAAACGAAAGTACGTCGTCTTCTTCAGTCCTCCTTTTTCACGAGGCTGTTGGCGCGCCACATCGTCTTCGTTCTTTGTTTCGGGCGCGGCAATATATATATATATATATATATATATATATATATATATATATATATATATATATATATATATATATATATATATATATATGAGATCTAATAGACAGTAATGCCAAGAAATGTATAGGGGAAGTTATTAGAACCATTGGCATGTGAATAAGAAAAGAAAAGTGGGTGAAAAAATTACCAGCCGTGAGCAGGAATCGAGCCTACGACCATCGAATAACGCGTTCGATGCTCTAACCACTGAACTATCACAGTGGCCTTCCCTCTATCCACTTTTTTTGGGTTTATATGTGAATTTAGAAGTAGGAGTGTCAGTCAGCGCCATCTATAAGCCAAGCGACGAGTGTGAAACACTTTTATGCGCCCACTTTTTTATTCACCCACTTTTCTTTCTTCTTATTCACATTCCATTGGTTCTAATAACTTCCTTTATACATTTCTTGGCATTACTGTCTGTTAGATCTCATTAATATTGTGTCAAAACACGGAAAAACGCGCCCTTAGGTATACACTTCTTTCCCTTATATATATATATATATATATATATATATATATATATATACGCCACGTATACGTTACGCCACGTATACGCCACGTATGTTACGCCACGTATGTGCCGGCACAATGCTATCTTCACTGACCCGGAGCGCACCGTGCTCCCTGTCTGAATTCTCTAATAGTTCTCCAGGGGCAGCATCACATATGTACACCTCTCCATTTCTACAATCAACAGTGGCGCCACACATTCGAAGGAAGTCAATCCCCAGGATTATGTCGTGTGTGCTCCTTGGAAGAATCGTAAACTCTGTGACAAACACTTGATCACCCAAGCACACTTCTGCGGTACAGACACCAATGGGACACAGCGAGTTACCACCAACGCCACAGAATGTTGTTGCCTTCTCCCACAAAAACATCACCTTTTGTCCTAAACGGTGTTTAAAAGCAGCACTCATAATCGAAACTGTAGCACCAGTGTCCACCAAAGCCATCGTACACACACCATCAACAAAACTTCTACCTTGTTCTTGAACATCAACACAGACGGGGGTATTTCGTTTTGCAGCAAGTCACCAGCGACCTCACCCCCATCGGCCGCACTGTTTAGTTTTCCTGGTGTGGTGACGATGGGCGGCGCCGTGGCGATGGAGACCGGTGGGATCGAGGCGCAGGAGGTGGCGTCACACTTCGATCAGAGGCAGGGGAGTTATTGCGCCAGTGTCCGTGCCAGGAGCTGCTGCCGGGTCTTGAGTCGGTGGGCCAGTGTCCTTGAAAAGGTGGGACAGCAGGTTTATCGGTCAAGCTTGTCCACTGATCATAGCGTGGTATGCGCGAACGATCGCAATACCTCGATATGTGACCAGTCAGACCACAGTTGTAGCACACAGGCGCAGGACGAGGTCGTCGCCGTTCTTCGAAGTGTTCACGTCTGCGAGCGTTCGCGTAAGCCCGAGACTCAATGAAATCAGTTGTCGGTGGGTGGTATGAGCGTACGGAACGGAAACGTTGAGGGTACTGTGATCGCTCGTAAAAAGCCGGACTTGACTGCTGAATACGCCGAGGCCCTGCAACCTCCGTTGCGTTGACGGATGGATGTTCATAAACTGTAAGCTGTGGGGCAGTGGTGTCCTGCGGGAAATAGGATGGAGACGTGGCAGCTGCCCGTTCACGTGTCATTTCGCCATGTCTGAGTAACTCTTCCCGAACAATTTGGCGGATGGTTGCCGAAAGGTCAACAGTTGAGGCCGCTTCTATGCTGGCTACTGAGGTGACATTTGCCAGACGACCAAACTTAGGCGCTATTCTGCGCTGCTTCAGGGTTTCAAACGTGCGGCAGTGCCGTACAACGTCAGACACTGAAGTCAGGCTTTCCCTGCTAATAAGGAAGTTGTAAACATCTTCTGCAATTCCCTTCAGCAAATGCCCCACCTTGTCCTCTTCCGACATGCTGGAATCGACTTCCCTACACAGCCTCAAAATCTCTTCAGTATACACGGTGCAGGTCTCACCGGATAGCTGGGCCCTCTGTGCAAGGCTCTGCTCGGCAAGCTTCTTTTTTTGCAGCTGAGTTGCCGAAACACTTCTTGATTTCTTCAACAAAGCGTTCCCATGTTGTCAGAATATCTTCATGGTTCTCATACCAAACGAGGGCAACATCAGTGAGGTAGAAAACAACGCGTGACAGTTGGGAGGCAGCATCCCATTTGTTGCAGTTGCTTACTCGCTTGAAATGTTTGAGCCATGAGTCCACGTCGTCGTTGGCCCTCCGGAGAAGGTTCGTGGCTCTCTGTGATACGGCCAAGAACTGCTGGGGACTGGTTCCCGAGCTTCTGTTTCGTCAGGCATGATGGCCAAAGAAGGAGGCAGGCCGGCGAGGCGACGACTCCGGCGAAATCCGAGGGGTAGCGGTCCCGTCGTTGGTTCCTATACCCAGCACCTTCCACCACTCTGTTACGACCTCAGTAGGCGTCTGGGGGTTTATTGATACACGGTTCGAGGGACGAGCCGTATCGGCGCAGGCAGATGATGATGATCTTCTTCTTCCACCCTCCTTGCTTCTTTTTCCTTCTTCGTCCGGCACATACGTGGCGTAACATTATATATATATATATATATATATATATATATATATATATATATATATATATATATATATATGTAAAAACTGTTCGTTAGAGCGTAAAGCTCACTGGTGTCTCTCAGTTCGTGGGAAGAAGAAGAAAATGGCCGTAGATGCCAACAGACGTAGTGCTGTTATTGTAGGTACGAAGACAACGTCCTTCTTCAGTGAAGCTTATGGAAAACTCTAGAATTTGGCTGCTCTTATTAGTTCATTTCTGGCCGAAATGCCACTACCAGGCCACTTTTTTGTGTGCACGAGAGCCTGGGTGCGTGTAACTAACATTCGTTTTTTCGTAGTTCCTCTTTAATCGTTTTACTGTAATATGGATACTCTTGACGTCTATTTACACTCAGGCAGAGGGGGAACGCCCTGTCTGTCTTGAGGAATGCCGGGGCCACGGAAAACAAGAGGGAAGCTGCCATGTAATCAAATGGGAAGATAGCCGCCAATTGGAAATTTCAAAAATTATTTCTACCATGAAACAAAAATTGTAATGATAAAACTTGGGATAAAAAAGAACTGCTTACTTGCTTTCCTGTTGGATATAAATGTTATCTTAAATTAGACCACCACGTGGTGCAAACTGGCCTCATTGTGGACAAAGTTGATGATTTTGGGAAATTTTGATTCTTTTCTCCTAAAGTTTTCTACTTGAGGGGTGCAAATGTAATTTTTTTTTGCAAAATATACCTTCTATGGAGTAATTATTAACTTCTCAGATATTCATTAAAAGAGCAGTAATGTAATATAAAAACTCCAAACATAACCCCTTTCGGCTAAATTATTGTGGTGTGTGTGGCCCAAATTTTGCACTAATAATGAGTAGCTTAAAACACCTTGCACAGTCTCCCTTACTTATTATATAAGCAAAATTTGTTATTGAAAGAGGAAGTGACACTTTTAAAAATTAAATTTTTTTCACAAACAACAGTCATACGACATTTGAATAAATTCGGAAAGTGCTCACGTGATCACAATTTTTTCTTCCCGAAATATTCTAGCGATTCACTACTTTCAATGCAGTAAATAGCAGGATATTCCTTCGAATTGATTTGAGGTGGTCGCCAAAATAGCTGGTATGTTTGGCGTGGAATGACCTCACTACAAATGGCACTGGCAGCGATTAATGCTCCTGGCTTGGAGCTAAAGCATCAGCGCTTTTGTGTAAGGAAAGAGCAGGATGAAACGAGGGGTGGAAAAGGGAAGAAAAGGGTCTGAACACCTGCTCCCTGCGTGCCGTGCGCCTCGGAGAATGTGATGGCAAGGGTCACGTGCTGCCGCCGCACGATCACAATCTACCAACACAACCAAATTACTCAAAAATGTGTGAATTTCGTTTCGCGGAACATGCGCGCCTTCCTTACAGAACTTCGGTGTTTTGTCAATTTTACATAATTTTTATTCATTATCTCTTTAAATGGCAGATAGTGAAATTTCTAGAGACCACTACCACACGGAGTCCTTCATAATAATAGAGGGGTGTTGGGACGCAAACATTTCTCGTTTTCTTCTTTTTTTTTGAGAACTACACGCCACGCGCATTACCCCCCCCCCTTTTTTTTTTGGCACGAACACACAACACCCACACTTGTTTCATATAACTGATAATGTGGCACAGCGGCATTGTTCTAAGCGGGTTGTTTTGCGAAAGAGAGCATATAAACGTTGGCGGTTCCATCTCATTATCCTCACTGATATGTCGTTGAAACCAGTATCGATGTAATGGTGGGTTCCACACGTTGTTATGAGCTTGCGGAAATTTTCGAATTATTGTGATCCCTCTGATGTAAAAACTCATATGTCCTACCATCAATCATTTCAGGGTTGTCAGATTGCGCGTACAACAACAAATAAAAAACCAAGTGCGTTGAAATTGAGAGCTGGTGTACAATCTTTTTTTTTTCGATTCTTGGTAAGGAAGTTTTTTTTCTGTTTTATTCGCTTCACAATAAAAAGTCGTCGGAATTGCAGGCAAAAGAAAAATAACGTATACGTGCTTTGCACAACTGTATGCGTGAGTTCATCTCGTCGGACAAACAGTGCGTACGTATAATTTCACGGTGTACTTATAATGCTTCTGCATGCGAAAGTTAACTACGACATGCCCACCATTTCTACGAACTGTCTTATTCTCAAGTACACAGGTTATTGTACTGCAGTGGAGGTGTAGCGAATACAGCGAGCTTATACCGCAACCGCAAAGCATGGTTTCAATGTTGTTTCTACAAAAAACTTCTCAGAGCGTGGACCCCTTCGCTACAACAGAACTCAGTGGCGGCGCGCGCGGCGCGCGCTGATGCATGCGGCCGTGCGTCAGCTGGCGTGCCGGCTCGCGATAACAACTATCCGACGTGGTCCCGTGATGTATGTATGTACGCGGCGCACGGAGGAAGGAAAATTGCTTCCTTCATGACGCGGAGCGAGCAAGGTCGCGCAATGCGCGGCGCTTGCCAGCCAACATGGACGCTTGTTACGGCGGTACGTCGCGTTCGAAGACCGGTTGGAAACGACCATGTTCAACGGCGATTTGCGACACCAAAACGTGTATTCGTTGCCTAATTCTGGTCGGCTAACCTGTGGTTGCGTGAAGTCGAACAATATGCCACCATAAGTTTGCGCAAGGTGTCGTTAACTTCACTGCTTCGAGTCACCATTGTGTCGGAGCTTTCCCGCCAAGCTGACCAGCGAACAAGTTTTGTGGATTTCGGTATCAGGTAAGTCCTATCTCACGGCTCTCGTGAATTTTGCCCGCCTTCGGCCTCTTCCGACTGCCGACAAAATGCTCATGCCTTTTTTATGTTTACGCTGCTTCGAAGTCGCACAGAGGATTACTCGAAAGCGGCTGTTTTTTTTTTTTTCGCGTGCGCGGTTACTGCGTACTTGTGAATTCTGTGCAACGGAGTTGCGTGCCCCTGACCGTGAAGTTTGTTACCAGGGGTTTAGTGGTGCGGGCTTGATAGCTGCTGTCACGTGTCGTGTTACAGTACGCATTGTGTTTTATAGTTGACGAAAATTCCTCTACGTCGCGGGTGAGTGACCGACAAAACTGCGCATCCCATCCTTTTCGTTGCAGTTGCGTTATCAGGCGACACGACCGAAGATCAGTTGGCGTGTTCCGTGTAGATAAACAAGCCACTTTTATTAGCAGGGGTGTGACAGCTGCGCTGTATCAGATTGCAACAATGCACTTATGAATATTAGCGTGGCATATTCTACCGGCAGCATTTCTTTTACCGTTTGCAGGTCTTGTGTCGGCAGCAGTTGCTCAAGTTACGTCCATCTTGTTGTCCTTTTGACTTTCGCTATTTTCGCAGTGACCGTTGGTGATTTTCATGTCTCAGTTGGGCGCCAGTGAGCTACGCTGTAGAGCATCGCGGCTCTCGTTATTTGGCTATCAGAAAAAAATTGTATTAAAAAAAAATTGCCCGCAGCTTCCCTCGGGGGAACACTGAGGAGGATGCGGAGCATATAATTGGTTAACGGGGTGTTAAAGTGCGACTTACTTGGGTCGATGGCTAAATTGGTTAACGTGGTTGTGAAATGGGGTGTTAAATTGCGACTTACTTGGGTCGATGGCTAAATTGGTTAACGTGATTGTAGGAGGGGGTGTTAAATGAGTGAACACGTACACACGTATGCGAAAGGGCGGCGCTGGTCGAAGGGACGTCGATCATTGTGTTTGTGGATTCGTTGGAATTCATTTCACCGCGACCTTGGACGTCGACGCGCCGTACAAACCAACCGACGAGCGGCAACTGAGCGAGCGAGCGCCGACCTTGAGTATATATACAGCACGACGGCGCATGCACTGTCAGCTGTTGAATGTTCTCGAAGCGCGACGCCACATGCGCGTCCACTGGAGAATCAGCAGAATTGTAGATGTCGAACGCGGTGTGTAGAGGAGGAAGGGTGCACAGATGGTGGAGGAGTGAAGCGCGCGCGGTGTGTAGAGGAGGAAGGGATGCACAGATGGTGGAAGAGTGGGCGACGGCGCGACGGCGCATGCGCGCGCGTCAGCTGTCGAATGTTCGAGAAGCGGTGTGGACGGCGCGGACGGCGCACTACAAGGCGCGAGTATAAGATGCTCCGCATCTAAAAGAACAAAACGCAAACACCATACGGAAGAGATCGCCTGATTGGAGGAACCCCGAGGGATGCACAGCGCGTTAGTACGGGCGCTTCCCAAGCTCATGGGGCGAAAGGGGACGAAGAAGCTGCCTTCGCTGTAACGGTTTGGCAATAGTGCCGGCACATCAACTCCGAGCGGTATAGTTTCCGTTGCCGGGGCTATATCTACTTCCGCCAACGCCTGCACCTTGCGCACGCAAGTTTTCGAAGAAAAGCAGCTCACTCGGTTTATGAAAAAAGGGGTTCAAAGTTCATTTGGCGGCTGCCGCCTTTAACTGCAGCTCAATGAAAGACTGTGAAGGTCTCTGAGATATGCCGTCGTCATTGCTCTGAATGTTTACAGTGATATCGCTAGCACTACTTCGTATAATATAGTATGACTGTTGCTAATAAACATATTGTAATATATATTCTATTTTAAAAATATTTTGACCTTATCTTGATACCCAGCATCAGAGAAAAGGTGGCACGCGGAGAAATAACAATGGAAGTCGAACGTGAAACTGAAATACACTTGCATTTTTTTATTCAAACGCTCATATAATTAGCATTAGTCGCGTGCCTTTATTAAAAGACTTCATTTGATGCTGTCACTTGGAGTGGAAGCCAGCGGTGCTTGTTGGAATGGGTATACTTAAATTTGGCCAGGCCACTTTGCTGTCTGTGCAACTTCAAAATATTTCGGAAGCACCAGCTGGACAGCGAAGCGAGTGCAATATGTTGTCGTTTCACATATGCTAACTAGTGTGCAAGTGTTAGTGAAATTCAGCACTTGGCGTACTTTTTATAGATGGCACAGTATATATACTGTAAAATTCGAAGTGAGTGTTTCAGCCTTCTTTGCAGGATTTCAAATATGCGGCTACTTGTCTTCTCTACCAGTTTCACTCTTTTATACTGTTTATGCGCCAAACTAAAGCAGTTAATTCATGTGTGTGTAGCTTATGAAGAACAATGCCGCACTACCCCTCCCCCCTATCTCCGAAGGATGAAATGCTGCTGCCATACTGGCTTTGTTTTTGTTTAAATGCCTAAGTTTTTTGCTGCATACTGTAGGTAGCAAACAGAAGTGCCCTGACGAACTGTGCAGTGCTGGCCACACGGTGAGCCAAGCATCCCATAAGAGGTGTTTATTCAGCATCTGTGGCTAACTCAAAGGTAATGTACAAATTTCCATTTATTGAAGAAGAGTGTTGCTTTGAGCTAGTCATGTGGAAGTGAAAATATTGCACAATAAGTGAGGGTATACAGAATAACATCATGATGTACGCTACCTACCAACTTAACATTATTCTTGTCAAAGTGTTAATTATGTGCAACCTTTATTTGAAAGACAAGTGCAATGGTTTCTATGAATGAGCATAGTTGGAAATTGCTGCACAATCAGTCACTGTTTTTTTGCGCTCATTAATACGTGGCCTCCCACTGAGATCAAGTTGCTTCAAATAAACAACACTAGAAAGGCTCTTGCTGTCTATAATAAGAAATTATTGTTATTACAACTTTTAGTTCCAATAAATTATCCAGTAGAAGTGTACTCCACCTATTTGTCACCACGGCAAGTGCGTTTCATCTGAAAACGTGACTTGGTTTCGCAAAGTGTTGCCTTTCTGTAGAATGGGGTACTGGCAAGTGGAATTTCGCAAAAACTGTAAAACTTTATTGTTTCTTGCAGCAAGAATTGCTATCTTTCTTGTAAATGCATGCATTGTGTGAAGAATAGTGAGACACTTTTAAATTTACAACCTTATCATTGCAGTGTCTTGGACTGTTTTACTGTATGCGATTTGTCTCTGCCAAACATAAACCTAGATTTTACCATTTTTTAGGGTCAATTGCTAATTTTTTCTGTTTACACTTGCAAGCACACTTTCACCTATGATGCTAAATACAGGCTTGAGTGATGTGCCTGATTCTTGTCTATGGAATTTTATAGAAATACCTAAAATAGACTCCTCTACTTGGCACAATTATTGGCTATTGTGTGCACAATTTATGCATCTAGATATAAAAATAGAGAATGCAGATGGTAGCATTGAATACTGTGTGCAGACGCTTGTACACACTGCAAAACCTTGCTGGTGCCAAAGTTTATTGTGGGTGTACAGTGAAGCGACTGGTAGCTAGCAATACTGCATTGTTACAACTAATTGCACAATGGAGCATTTTTTAGCTGCTCACGTAGTTCGAGCAGATGTCGATCACGTTCACTGTAGTATGACATGGCCACAAAGTTCATGCATCTGCATCCTGCATACCAGGAACCCTTATGTGAAGCAACACAGCAGCCGTTAGCATATGTGATGGGGGCAGCTAAGTGAGAACTGGATTTTCTCTGTCTGTCAGTATCATTACATAGGTATGCAACATGCACTCGAGTAGATTCAGCAGGCACTTGCAGCTAATTGTATTATCCAGAAACTCCATTATTTTGTGACACCTTAATGTCACAGCTTGCTCACTCATTTCTTGGGGGTGGAACATTACAAGAATTATAATTTCTTATATCATGCAAAGTTATTCTATTATTTTTTTATATGGTATATTAAATTTATGCTATTCAACTGCTTCATCCTTAACTAAAGCTTAACTTTCTGCTGGATTGCCTCATGGGTGAAAACAAGAAACCAGGCCAGGGAAAGCAATAAGGTGCCCCATTATAACAGAAGAGAGTTTTGCTGTGACTCAGTCTATAGCTGAAAATTTTTTTTAAAGGCACCAATGTGGATTTTATGAGAATGTTTACGGAGAATAATTGTGTTGTGCTACTTTCGTCATCGCAGGAATCACCTACCAAAGCAGTGATACAAGAATGTGAGCCACAAGTTCTTTTCAACGAATGGATCAGGTGCCTGAGAGCCACGGGCCGGCTGCTTCTGGCCTACACAGACAGTGCAGCCACCACAGTAAAACTCTTGCAAAGGTGTGAGACATTCCTATGTTACATAGAGTGAGCATGTTAATTGTCAGTTTTTGTAGGTTATAGGGATGTATGTCTGCAAAAGGAATTCCCTGCACTGTGTGTTTTGCATTATCTCAAAGTGCCATTAAACAGCTTTGGCTTTCTCTTTTTTTATTTATCACCTTCCGGACCATCTCGATAATTCATACAGAGTGCTGCAGCAATCACATTGTGTGAGTATCACAGAAACTTCATTTCGAAAAACAGTTATGGTGACCCCTTCATGCCGGACCAGTGTATACTCTTCGCTAGTGAATTGATGTGATTTCGCACTGAATGTCAGTTGGTTCTCTCTGCAATACGAAATAGTGTTTTGGCCTTAAAACTACGCTATATGGATTGTCTCATTGTGAGGTGTGCTGCATATTTGTTTATCTCATCTATGCCTTCCACAGTACTTCTTCACCATGCCAATGTAGCACAGCGGCACATAGACAAGGCCTTACTTAGTTGATGGCTGAATGTTGATTTCACAGTCACTGATGTCATGCTTTGTTGCCATGTGACTGTAGTCATGATGGTAATGTATGCGTACCCCTCTTCACGATGAGAACGATTGAGAAGCCGAGTGAGAATCTGAAAACAGCTACAATGTGTGTTTTATTGGCTGTGACTTCATCATTCATCATGTGAACATAAAAATTTGTGGCAACGTGCTCACATTTTACAATTTTGCAGTTATCAGAAATTTCAGACGGTTGGTTGTTTAGTAGCTTTTTACATTTCAATTATGAATGGTCAATTTATGCACTGCATGGCTTTGTTGATTTATATTTTGCGATGCTCATCTGTGAAATAGTCTGCAACTTCTGACAATATTTATGTGTTCAATATACGAAACATTCTGTATGTTCAATATGTTCCATCAACAGCAAAAGCTAGCGGGACACGCAATGTTCGATGAAGCTGAATTCTCACTTTGTCTAAGAATGTGATTTTGAAAGAAATAGTTCATACTGCACTCCGCATTCTGACCTATGTAGTCACCAGTCCAATTACAAGTGTTAAGTACCGTCGTGGCGGAAACTCGCATTTTGTTGTGGATTCAACATCTACCAAGCTTTTCCTGTTGATAGTACTTTCAGGAATTTTCATTGCACAAGAGCCACCTTCTTTCTCTGCTTTTGCAGCTACATAGCTGGCAGTTCATCGCTTTGCTGCTTTGTTTACCTAATACCTATTCAACCAGCGCATCTAAAAGGGTGTTTCGAGTGTACTTGCATCATTAAGTGTTTAATATTTATTAGTCGTGGAGCTTTTTTCGGTCTTTGGGCTTTTACTTTTTGGCAACTTAACTGGTGTTTTCAGAGCAATCAGTAGATATCAATATTGACTCTACTAAGCTCTGGTTCAGAAAGAAGAGCTGAACAGTTGCCAAGGTGCATGGCTTGTGCCACAGCATTCTGGGTTAACAGAAATAGATTCTAGACCGGATAATATGCGGCTCCTTGCTAGTTG
>WOVY01015193.1:0-122027 GCA_013436015.1 Rhipicephalus annulatus
TTCTTATGTGTTTTTAGTGTAACTGCCATTAGCAGGGCATGCTAAAGCATCAGAGTGTTTGAAGCGTTAGTTCCTTTTTTTTCGAAGTGCTTTCTCCTAAAAGCGGTTGCTAGTATGGTTGGTTGGTTGGTTGGTTTGCGAAACTTTATTGAGGTCCTGCAAGGCGCGCGTCAGCGCGCAGCGGGCGACTCCCACGTCGGAACCGTTAAGCCAAGCCTATCGGCCGCTCCGCGGGCCTTCTGGACGGCCCCAAAGTTGGTCGGCCAGGAGGGAGCTGCGTAGGGCCGCCTCCAACCTGACCGATGTAGTGTTGGGGTTAGTGTACATTGCCTTGCACTCCCAGAGCATGTGCGCCAGCGTGGATACATCCCCACATGCGGGGCCAAGCGTCATTGGGGAACCACGTCAGAATAAATAGCGTGAAGGGATCTCAGGTTAGGGTACGTGTCGGTCTGCAGTAGTCTGAGCGTAAGGGCCTGTGGCCCTATTAAGATTTGGATGAGGGAGTGGGGAGTGGATATAGTCTCCGCGCGAGGTAAAAATATTTTGTTATTTCGTTGTACGTGGCAGGCGCGTCCCTCTTTTCCGCAACACCGTTGGCCCCGAATCATTGCCCGGAACCCGCGCGGTCGGTTAGTGCGCGCGCGGCCCTCGTGGGCAGACTCGTTGAGGTTGGGGGGAGCGCCTTGGACCTGTCCAACATGTGCAGGAAACCAAATCAGTACGTGGTGCTTGATGCCGTCGCGGCCACAACTTTGGAGCACGCGCAGGGCTTTCTTGGAGATTACACCGCGCTCGAAAGCGCAAATAGCTGACCTAGAGTCACTATAGATGACCTCCCTTTCACCTTTTAGGATGGCCAGGGCGATGGCCACTTGCTCGGCAACCGTCGGATCGTCAGTGTGAACCGATGCGCAGTTGGTGATTTGTTGTTTGGAGTCGACGACGACTGCGGAGAAGGCGCGGCTCCCACGGTACGCGGCCACGTCGACAAAGCTGACGCCGTGTTCCTCACTGTGAATCTGCTTGAGAAGAGTGGCAGCTTTAGCCCGTCGCCTACCACGATTGTGCTCGGGATGGACATTCCTCGGTATCGGTGCCACGGTGATGAGGTCACGAATCTCACGGGGCACCTGTCTCATCTTCTCGTCCACTTCAGCCGGAGTGTGACCGAGCTCTCGGAGTATATGTCTGCCGGTCTGGGAGCTCGAAAGGCGCGCGAGCTGGGCCCGCTCCTGCGCTTCGGCAATCTCCTCCAACGTATTGTGTACTCCGAGCTGGAGCAGGGCGCTTGGTGCGCGTCCTGATCGGGATACCGAGGGCCCGCTTGGTAATCTTTCTGAGCAAGACGTTGATCTTGTCACGCTCGGAACGTTGCCAATTGTGCATGGACGCGGCATATGAAAAGTGGCAGAGCACAAGGTATTGACCAGGCGGATTAGGTTGTCTTCCTTGAGGCCTTGGTAGCGGTTGGCCACCCGCCGAACCAGCCAAACCGCGTTATCCGTCTTGGCGGCGAGCTTGAGTACAGTCTTGCCGATGGAACCATTGGACTCGATGGTCATTCCGAGGACCCGAATGGAGTCAACTCTGGGTATTGCACTGCCATCTCCGGTTGTAGAGCTTGATGTCACTTTCGAGATCGGCTGCCAAAAAGTAAAGGAGAAGCTCGGACTTGCTTGGGGAACACCTCAGGCCTGTGGGACGAAGGTAATCTTCCATTGTGTTTATGGCCTCCTGCAGGGAGTGCTAGACTTGCACGTCGCTGCCACCTGTGCACCAAATGGTAATATCGTCCGCGTAAATTGTGTGGTTAATGGCTTCGATACATGAGAGCCTCTTGGAAAACCCGACCATGACAAGATTGAACAGGGTGGGCGATATCACTGACCCTAATGGCGTGCCGCGTGATTTCAGCTCGATCTCCTCGGAGACAAGGTCTCCCACACTGAGGGTGGCTCTCCTACGGGTCAAGAACGATTTGACATATTTGTAGAATCTGACTCCAAGGCTGAGCTCAGCATGCGACCGCAACACGAAAGAGTGAGCAACATTGTCGAAGGCTTTCTCTAAGTTGAGGCCGAGAATGGCCCGCATGTCTCGAGTCTTGCAGTCGATGACTTGGTGCTTGAGCAGCTTCATAGCGTCTTGCGTCGAAAGCTTGGCCCGAAAACCAATCATGGTGTACGGGTAGAGCCCATTGTCTTCCAGGTATCGAGTCAACCTATTGAGGACCACATGCTCGGCTACCTTTCTCACGCAGGATGTGAGCGAAATGGGGCGCATGTTGTCCAAGTTGGGTGACCTCCCCGGCTTAGGAATGAGCACGGTGCGCGCGACCTTCCACGGGTCGGGGACCTCGCCGCTCTTCCATGCCTCGTTGATGACCTCGGTGAGGTAGTCGATTGACCGGTCGTCCAGGTTGCGCAGGGTCTTATTAGTTATGCCGTCGGGGCCCGCGGCAGACCTCCCATTGAGCCCGTAGAGCGCCTGCCGAACCTCTTCGTGGCATATCTCAGCGTCCAGTTCAGTGTTGGCCGGTCCTGAGTACTCGGGGTACGTTGTTGCGGGGTTCAAGTTGACAGGGAGGTACTTTTGCACCAGCTGCTTCAAAACCTCCTCTTCTGAACAGGACTGCTTGGCTTCGTGAATGGCTCGCGCTAGTACGTTCCGCTGGTTAGTTTTAATGTTAGTCTCGCTGAGCAGGTGCTTGATCAGGTTCCATGTCTTGCCATTACGCATCTGGGCATCTACCGAGTTGCACACCTCGTCCCACTGCTGCTTGGAGAGGACGCGATAGTGCTCCTCGATGGTCTTGTTTAGGTCGGAGATTTTCTTGCGCAACCTGCGATTGAGGCGCTGGCCTTTCCAGCGGGCGCGAAGTGACTGCTTGGCCTGGAGCAGGTGGGCAAGGCGGCTACCCATTTTGGATTAGCGAGCTCAGAGAGGAGGTCATAAGTACCACCAAGAGTATTGCTAGTATGGGTACCCTATTTATTCTAAATGTGCAAGGTAAAGCTCCATCAAGCAATTTGTTTTTGTTTGTTCATCAAATTGATAGCGCTTCGCGAAGCGATTATTTTTTTTCTCTTACGCAGTGCTAGATGATGATTGCGATGTACACATTATCGCCTTTTAAGGATGTTTTTTCTTTTGATGAGCGTCGTCTTTTGCAGAATGGTTGCTAATGCACTTTTAAGGCGCCGAAAAAACTGCACCTTAACGACCCAAACATTATGAACAAGGAAATTTTTTTTCGTATGCGCTATTAGCCGTGATTGCGCGTAGCCTGTTTTACTTCTCAGCTTGAACTTCATGCCACTTTTTTTATCGAAATACCTCTCGGCGAGTAGATTTGCCAAATTTTCTACTTCATTTTTTAATCGATTTAGAACTGTTTTTTCTATCTTGTCTGCAATTCTTTCGGGCGTCGGCTTCATTGACTTCGAAGACACTTTTTTGACAGCAGTGCGATGGAAATACACGCTTGTATCAACCTTTAGGTGCGTGCTTCGAAATATTCATTTTTTTAAGTTAATAGAGCCTTTACTGAACATTACCAATGACATGTTTGCGAACGCTAATTTGATATTGTAATATTTAAAAATTTATGCAATTCAAAGCACTGACTCACGAAATTCCTATATAGTAAGGCACAGTAAAATGGAATGAATGAAGTCAATAACTTCAATTTATCGGGTTATTTTGTTTAGCCTTAGGACTAGAGTAATGCAAGAGTGAAAAAAAGTACAAAGACAAATAACCACCCGTTGGCTGGGATTTGAAACCACCTTATGGCATTACGTGTGCTATATGGTCATATAATTGCGTTGAAGCATACACTGTCTCTTACACATTTCCTCACAGTCTCTTCCACAATCCACTTCCATCGAATATCACTTTACTTAAACTACTTTTTCGGGAGGATGAGATAATCTTGTCGGTAACTGATACCCCACCTTAGTACAGATTCGTCGTGACATATTCTATTGCAGAAACGGCGAATAAGCTCCACTACAATCGATTGATTGATATGTAGGGTTTAGCGTCCCCAAAACACCTTATGATTATGAGAGGCGCTGTAGTGGAGGGCTCCGGAAATTTCAACCACCTGAGGTTCTTTAATGTGCACCCAAATCTGAGCACTGTTATGACCGTCGTCAGTAGGTGCCATGCTGTCGCTGAGAAGCGTAGCCGGGCAGCGTTCCCACGCCTGGAATCCCAGTTCTCTCGGAACCAGCGTCCAGAGCTGACGTGGGAGCGGCGCTCTTTTGATCCTCAAACAAGTAGCCGGCTGGCCGGCTGCCTATGCCCGCCAGGTATTGTCCCTGCTTGCCGGAGGATGAGACGTCGTGTCGCCACGACGCTGTAATCCGTTCCAGAGAGGACAACAAAGACAGCGTCTTCCTTGGAAGAAACCGCGGCCACAAATTATCCTGCTAATTGAGCGGACAAATCGGCGGACCGTTTGATGTCTGCTGTCAGGAGCGTGGGAACCCTCGACCAGCGACACACACGACGAGGAAGAGCCCCTCTGGCGCCACCTTGCAGCACAGTGATCACGACTCAATATTGGATGTTCACGTGGGCCGTGCATGCTCGTACCCCTCGCCTGTTGTGTGTGTGTGATTGGCGTTCTCCTTAAGAAGGAGGAGCCCGACAGGGCTTATAACGACGCCGCAGAGTGCAGGACGTCCCTCTGAACTGTGTAACGGTTCAACCACCACGCTCGTGGTTTGTGAAAACTCACAACCTTTCTATTCTGTAAATATTTGTAAATAGTGCCATAAACCTGTTCTGTGTTTTGGTATCCTTCAGCTACCTTCCTTCCGCCCCTCAAAAACTGGTTGGCAACGGTCAAATACAAAGCTAGAAGTGACAACAACAGTCGGCCTAAGGGAAGCAGCTGTCTTGAGACATGGATCACGTATGGGTGAGTGCTTGGCTGTTCCTTTGAGTGAACCAGGTTCTAAAAGAGGGTAAATTTTAGAACTAGTAGTTAACTTTGCCGAAAGACTCAGTTTCGCCGTTTCGGAAAGTTATTTTGGAAGTAGCGAGCACTCAGTACGATCATGGACTTACGGGAGCTGCAGAAGCCGGACCTGTTGCTGTTGTGTGAGGAATTGGGAATCGATACAAAGGGTTTGGCACAAAAACCCATAATCATTCAAGCGAATAATGATTTGGGGGGCTGATGATGAGGAACTAAGCGAAGAATGGGACCTCATCATTGAAAAAAACTAAGAGCAGCTCAGATGGAAGGAAAGAGTGGAGACGAAAGAGAAGGCCTCAAGACAAAGTTTTTTGAACAAGATTATGAGTTGAGTATGAGGTTGGCACCCCAGCGAGGAGCACTTCTTCTCGACATTGAGGTAGAGTTCGAGATGTCTAGGTACATGCAGCCATATGAGGTATCATGGGATATGGGCCTGTATCTTAGACTCTTTGAACGAAAGTGTAGTCAACTGAAGTTTGAGCGAGACACCTGGTCTCAGAAGCTACGCACGGTTCTGCCCTGTGAGGCAGCGGATGTTGTTGCGTGACTCAGTGAGCAGCACGCGAACAACTATGAAGTTATCAAAGCAGAGCTGATCAGAAGATTCGGAACTTCTGTTAGCAAAAAGAAAGAAAGACTCGCACTGGAGTCTGAAAGTGATGCGCGTCACAAAGCGCTGGAAGTTGAGGCGCGTCATGAAGCGCTAGAAACCGAGATCGTGCCAGAAAAGGGCCCGCGTATTCTAGAATCCATCAAGGTAGAGTATGCTGAGAACGAGGCCGTGGCCGGTCTGGAGGTGGGGACGATGTCGAAAGACGCTCCTTGCGTGGTTGAAGAAGGTGCCAGCAGCCCTAATGGGCCCAGTAAGAGGCTGGAAACCTTCTTCATGCCTCAAGAGGACGTTTCGACATCGTCAATTGCAGGCATGGATAGCGCAGTGGTCGGTGAGAGCAAGAACGCCATGCTTCAGTAGTGCAGCCCTATTATCGAGGTGATTTGCGAACATCGCAGAAAAAGAAAGAAGCGGAAGCGTTCATCACTGCATAAGCCTACGACAGGTCCCACCTTGTCACGAGAAAGGCGTAGAGGTAAGCCGTTCATCCGTTCAAGAAACGTCAATCGTGGCATTCATGGTGGCACAAGCGGCGAGCCAGGTGTGGAGGGGGAAAAGGAGAGACGTCACCCAAACGAAGCGCGTGGTTCAGTTCAACGACTTCGGAAAAGCGGCCTTTCCCGAAGGGTATAAGTCGAAAGGGCAGAGTGGCTAAATACCGCGCAGGGGTGAATACAAAGAGAAAATGGCACAGGCTTCCCCCCAGCTTCTGGCGTCTCTTTCAAATTCCTGCGAAGAACAGGCCGAAGTGAAAAATGAGGTGTGACGACAGTGCACTGCTTAAAGTTTGGGCATTTGGTAGCCTCTGGCGTGCTCTAAAATCGCCAAGACCGCGACCCCATCGTGTGCTATTCAAGAGAATCTAGTTGAGAAAAGGGGGTGGTCAGATTGAGTAACACATGCGTGTTCAGTATGGTTACTTAGTTTTACTTTGTAGATGTAATTTCAGTCCTTTTAATTTTGTAAGTAACGTGATGTGGTGTACATTTTTCAGAAGGAAAACTGCCAAACCGAAGGCTGAAAGTTGACATCGATGTGCTTTAATCATTAGGGCTATTATGTGCCGAAGGTAAAAACTGGAAAATTGTTATTTTTCTAGTTTTTTCAAAGGCTGAAGTGCTAAATTTAAAGTAGATACAGACCATTGTCCCCTTGGCTGCAAACCATGACATTGAAGAACAGTCGCCTTGTGAGGCGGAGCTTGATCCTTCAAAAAAATAGTTTTCGCATTTTAAAGGGCAAATTGAATGGAAACATTGACGCGCTCAGCCGCTCTTTCTAAGCCATTCTGGGGTGCTCTTGATGTATCAAAATTGATATTTTAGTTTTTCGTGCAACCTATTATGTAAAATATGTAAGGTAGCACGTTTGGTTTCTCAGCGCAAGTGAGTCCTGAGAGTTTTGAGTGCGAGCTTTTTAGTAAAGCTAGCAATGAAAAATTGGTTTCCCATCCCTCTTTTGGCCTTGGTTTGTTCGAAGGGTGCCGAGTGCTTGCTTGTGCATGTGGTCCAGTTTCATAAACGGTGTCGAAGATGCGGCATTTACCCAGACCATGCCACAAGCGAAGGCCAGTTCCTGGGATTCGACTACGGACCCTTTTGTCGTCCCTGCGAGCAGCAGCGGTGACTGCTGCCCTCCGTGACTCATCTGGCGAGGGGGAAGCTGTTATGACCGCCGTCAGTAGGCGCCATGCTGTCGCTGAGAAGCGTAGCCGGGCAGCGTTCCCACGCCTGGAATCTCAGTTCTCTCAGAACCAGTGTCCAGAGCTGACGTGGGAGCGGCGCTCTTTTGATCCTCAAACAAGTAGCCGAATGGCCGGCTGCCTATGCCCGCCAGGTATTGTCCCTGCTTGCCGGAGGATGAGACGTCGTGCCGCCACGACACCGTAAGCTATTCCAGAGAGGACAACAAAGACAGCGTCTTCCTTGGAAGAAACCGCGGCCACAAATTGCCCTGCTAATTGAGCGGACAAATCGGCGGACCATTTGATGTCTGCTGTCAGGAGCGTGGGACCCCTTGACCAGCGACACACACGACGAGGAAGAGCCCCTCTGGCGCCACCTTGCAGTGCAGTGATCACGATTCAATATTGGATGTTCACGTGGGCCATGCATGCTCATACCCCTCACCTGTTGTGTGTGTGTGATTGGCGTTCCCCTCAAGAAGAAGAAGCCCGACGGGGCTTATAACGACGCCGCAGAGAGCAGGACGTCGCTCTGAACTGTGTAACGGTTCAACCACCACGCTCGTGGTTTGTGAAAACTCTCAACCTTTCTATGCTGTAAATATTTGTAAATAGTGCCATAAACATGTTTGTTTTTTCGTACCACCCTCTTGTAAGCGCTCGTTTCCTCAACCCGAAGCTACACCACGCTAGCACAAAAGACCCGGCAGACCCCGGTCCGCAACAGCACATGGGCCTACAACATTTCCGCCTCTTTTGGAAATGCAGCCACCACCACCGGGATTCGATCCAGCGACCTGCGGGTTAGCAGCCGAGTAGGTTATCCACTAGATTACCATGGCGGGGCCTCCACTACAATTGTAAACTGCCTGTTTTATGATGACCACTTACCATGGGCCTGTTATCAGAATTGCTTTTAAGTCTCGTGCAAAGCGAGACAGCATTCTAAGGAAAGCAAAACGAGCTCGTCTGACTAACAAAGATGTCGGACTGACCAGTGAAAATGCTATTTATGTAAATGAGCATCTTTGCCCAGCCTTAAAGAAACTTCTAGCTCTTACTGTGAAGAAAAGTATGAATACAAATGGAAATCTGTCTGGTCATTTAACGGGAAAATCTATGCGAAGCAATCTGACGATACGCCCGCTGTGCACGTTCCAAATGAGCATGATATTGATAAGGTTTTTCCGGTATCGTCATATGCAACTGCGTAGGCGCAGGTGACAGGCTGGGCTGAACACTGCGCCGTATCATCAAAATGGATAACGACTGCGCATACATAAATTTAGCGTCACCTTCTGCTATTAAATCTGATTACCCACCATGCCAATCAGTTTAGCATATTAACACTCGCTCTGTAACGAATAAAAACGACGACATTTTGCTTTTTTTAGAGCAACTCTCATTCAAAGTGGGTGTTCTTATGCTGTCTGAAACCTGGTATACGAACAATAGTAGCAAGTTGAAACTGCCTGAATATGCCAGTTTCTTTTCCAATCGATCGGATAAACGTGGAGGGGGTGTTGCGCTTTATGTGACTACAAAGAAGAAATGCCATTTAGTTCATGAATACTGCGTGTCAACAGAAGATTACGAAGTCCTCACTGTCTCCGATCAAAATGAAATATTCGGTGTTGTTTACCGCCCACCGGGTGGGAATGTTAGTCGTTTTCTAGCATTTCATGAAAGTTTCCTGAACTTCACTTGCAAAAACAACTTTCACTTGACATGCGGTGGCGACCTTAACATCAATATTCTTGATGACAGCACTACTTCCACGGAATTTGGTACATTGCTGTCTTCTATTGGTTTCAAAAGTTTCATTACTACACCAACTCGCATTACGTGTGGCACATTGTCTTGCCTTGACCATTTAATAATAAATGCAGAGACAAAGATTTACACCACTGGTACCGTTGCTTCGGACATTAGTGACCACCTCCCTGTTTATGCGCTATATAAAAATCAAAGAGGAATTCGAAACCGTGAAGTAGAAACATTCACTGTTCAGCGAATAACAGATAGTGGGCTGCTTGCCTTTAAATCTGAGATAATGGCCCAAGACTGGTCTTCTGTCTTGGCATTAACGTCCGCCAATGAGGCATACAATGAGTTCATAGAGAAATTTATAAAAATATACGAAAGGCATTTTCCTATGAAACAAGTAAAACCATCAAAAAAGCGAGAAAACCATGGGTAACGAAAGAACACTTGAAAATAATTTCGCGTAAAAATTCCTTGTATCATTCATTTTTGAAGTCTCGTTTGCAAATACAATTAAAGGAATTTAAAGCTTTTCAAAACCAATTAAATTGTGAGCTACGGCGTGCCAAACGAGCTTATTACGAGCAACTTTTTCTGTCCGCCTACCAGCAACGGCCCGGTAAGACATCGAAAATAATAAACGATGTTCTTGGTCGTCGGACCAAACAAAGTGTTCTAAACAGTATACTTCATGATGGTACTGAGTTGAAAGGCAAGGCCCTCGCTAATCACTTTAACCAACATTTCAATATTGCTGCTATTCCTGCTGCCTACCCCACCTGCGCTGCAACGTCGGGAATAACAAACTCAAGTCTTATTCTCGAAAGCATTTTCTTCCAGCCTACTGATGAATATGAAGTCTGCGCTACATTTCAATCCTTGAAAAGTACTAATGCGTTAGACACCAACAACCTGCAACTAGGCCCTATTAAGCATTGTATACCTTCTATTTCTTTTGCTCTTGCTCACATATTCAATTTAACGCTTCAATCAGGCGTATGCGTACAGTCAATGAAATACGCCAGTTTCGGCAATATTGAAATAAGGTAGCCCTAATGACCCCAACAACTACCGGCCAATTTCGGTGTTACCTGTGTTTTCTAAAAGCTAGAAAAATTTATACACTGTTGCATGGTCAATTTCTTCGATAAGTTTGGTATCATAACTAACGCGCAACATGGATTTAGGAAACACAGGTCAACGGAAACAGCCCTTCTGTCAATCAAGGAGACGATAATAGGGAACATAGAAAGGAAATCCTATGCGCTGGCGTTATTTATAGATTTTAGTAAGGCATTCGACTGCCTAAGTCATAACATTTTATTAGACAAACTAGAATGTTACGGAGTACGTGGTAGCTGCTTATCACTGTTTAAGTCTTACTTAAGTGACAGATACCAGTGTGTTTACGTGAACGGTCACAGGTCGTCTTGTCTAATAGACAAACTTGGCGTGCCTCAAGGAAGCATTTTAGGGCCGCTTTTATTTAATATCTACAATAATGACATTGTGAACTTTAATACTAATGCTGAATTTATTATATACGCTGATGACAGCACTGTCATATTGTCTGGGAACGACGTGAGGAACTTGACAACGGATTTCAATGAACTGCTAAGAAAGGTATCCACGTGGTCTCTGCTAAATCAACTTAGAACGCGAAGAAAACTAAGGTAATTATTTTTCGTTCCAAGAACAAATTGCTTCCGTTAAATAATACTATTGCGTTTGAAGGTCAAAAAATCGAAATAGTTGACAGTCACAAAATCCTTGGCGTGCACTTTTCTTCACAACTTACTTGGGACATTTATGTAAATTACCTATGTGAAAGCTCTCCTCTGTGACAGGTGTCTTATCACGATGTCGTAGTTTGCTACCTACAAAGGCCAAAGTACTGATTTATAATGCTTTATTTCATGCCCACTTAAATTACTGTGTCTTAGTGTGGAGTACAACCACTATAACTAACATACGTAAAATTCTGATGCTACAGAAGAAGATTATTCGCTATATTGGCAACATTGACTATTATTCTAGCACCAGAGGAGCCTTTCCTAAGTACAACATTATTAGAATTGACAACCTTTATGCTTTTCGTTTATTACATACTGCGCGATATGCTTCTGAATCCCTCAAAAACTATATAAAACAGTTGGCATTGTTAGAACGTCGTAGAATTGATGTGAACACAAGGAACCCTGAGACATGGTCAGTTCCATATTTCAGGACGCACTAGAAACATCAATCGTTGGCATATAACCTACCATCTACTTTAAATAAATATAAAGAGATTGACACGGTCAGTAAAAAAGACTTCCGCTTATATTTCGTTCACTTGTAATGTCATATACTGTGACATTCTGTGTAATTGAATTGTGCGTAACTTATGTTGTTTCTTTAACATAATCTTCTGCTTACATGAATTTCTTGCTGTGTTATATAGCCAGTGTTTTTTTTCTTTTATTTTTGTCCCAAATAGCTAGTAATTCTACATTGGTACGGTGTTATTATTCTGTGTTCTTATTATTTATGTTTATTACTTATGCTATAGCCGAATTTTTTCTATGTAGCACTTTTTAATTATATTTTCCAGCACTTTTTATGAACATGTATCTATTTTCACTTTTTCTTCCTGCAATCTTCCTGCTGGAAATGTATGTAAATCACTGTATATGTACTTACGATATGGTATTCTGTTTTACTTGTTGGTTTTCTCGTCACTGCACCGGACTGCTTGCTGTTACTGCCCTGTTTAGTATGGTCGTTGGGTCTAGTCAAGCTACTTATGTAGCTTTTAACCCAACGCAACCATCCAGCATGTATAAACTGGAAAGTAAATTGAATTGAATTGAATTTCTTTGTCATCCCGTTTAAAGTTGGTGTCAGTATATTTCTGTGATTGTTATACGTGGGACACGTGCACTAGCATGGACCACGTGGTTGTTCACTTTTCATTGGTTATCATGTATGAAAGTGACATCTGCAACAGTGAAAGTTATACATACGGTACACTCGCCATAGTAGTGTGGTGGCTAAGGAACTGGGCTATTCACCCGCGGGTAACACCATGGAAACCCAGCCACGCCAGAAACACTTTCGATGAAGGGAAAATGCTTGAGGCCCGTGTGCTTAGATTCAGGCTCACGTTAAAGAACTCTGGGTAGTCGAAATTTCCGGAACCCTCCACTATAGATTCTCTCATAATCGTATGATGGTTTTGGTAAGCAAAACCCAGAAATTATTATATTATTAGCCATACGGTACGCTTTTCCGCAAGGCGTCTTGCAGTAGGTGGAATTGATAACAGACGTGGGACTAACAAACCTTCTTATACGTTACTTCAATATTAGCTAAGGCTGGCTTCAGGTAGCATGTGACATGTTAAATTGTTGCTTACAAGATCCCTTTGATGAAACAAGGAAAAATAGTTTATGACACGTGCACATGAAGAGAAGAGAACAGACACACACTGGAACCAGCAACTGGCTTAACGAAACAACCACACGTAATGTTCCCGGAAGCGCCGAGCACCCGCATAATGCACAGGAGGAGGTCCAGTCTGTCTACTTATTGCCGGGACCATGACAGTTATACTAACAAGAAAAGATCAAAAATTTTTGATAAAGTATCCATGCAATATGATCATCAAGTAATGGAAGCGTTTCATAACGCAAAACATGGCACACCACATGCATTAGTGAACCTTCACTGTCATTATCAAAGAAAGATGTTACTTATTCAAAAAAAAAACGTGTTTCGTGATTTCTCTGTTTTGTGAACCTCTCTTGTTTAATGTACGAGGTATGCGCTCTTAGCTTACTTGTAAATATTTTGTGTTGTTAATTCATTAAAGTTGTTGCTGGATCACGCTTGTGTATGTCGTGTTGCCTTACTGTGTACGCAAATAAGCTGTTTTTTAAGAGTGAAAGCTGTCATGAAATCCAAATTCGAGTCACGCGCTGCCATAGTTTCCTGCCACCGCCGTCACCGCCACTGCTGTCCGTAACCACATTGCATGAAATTAGAGGGAAAAAAAGCTAAGGCCAATGACATAGTGGGGCTTGAATCCGAGTCCAGCAGGTGCCTGCCCAGTGTTCTACCACTAAGCCATGCTGGCGCATGGAAGTGGCCGGCAAACTTGTCTTAGACAGCCTTGATGTGAGGAAAGCAATCGTGTTAATTAGTTTCATAAAACACTTTAAAACAGCAGAATAACAACCAGTTGCCACACAATGCGATTAGGGTAACGAGTGGGTTAGCCAATGCCTATTACCTTATACAAAAGCTTGTTCTTGTTTAGCTATTAAAAGTGGCGCATACACACTTCTGACACAATTTGTCATCGTCGTCAGCCACTGCATGAATGATTGGCACAACATTCCTTGCAAGTGTTTATGTGGATACTGCGCTTCCCAGAAGAATGACAAAAATTCCATTGCAAATGCAAGCTTGAAAGGATGTTTGTGCACTACACAAACAATCTTATTACTTATGCCGTAGTGAGTATCAAGCAGCTTGGCTTGCAGAAGTTATCCAAGGAGTGTTTGGAAAATGCTCTAAAAGGCTGCTCATCTTGCTTTCACTGTGAATGTGCAGCGCCTTCCCGCAGGGCAGGCGCTTTTTCTTTAAGAGTGTAGCAAAAGGCACACCAACAGAAGATCATTGAATGACATAGCCATGTAAGTATGTTGTTAAGTCGTGGTGCTATCCTTGTTTAGACTTTGAATTAAAAACCAAGTGTACATAAAATAAATAATTTCCAATCTGCACGGTATTTTTATAACTGCAGTACACTGTAATTGAAAACAACTCATACTGGTGCAACTTCAATGGCCTAGCTGTGTGCACACGCAATTCTACGCACACGCCAACATGTTTTTCGCGTAGCACGTCGCCACCGCCACCCTCGAAATCCTTAACCTATAACGTACTTCGCTCTAAAGAATAATTTGCAGATGCTATATAAAGATACGATGCTAGACATGCAGCAAAGTGTTTAGGTAAATTCCAGCACTTTTCAGAAGTAATCGTAAAAGGTCCGTCCTCTCACAGCCTTCCTGAAAACTTGCTCAAGTTGCTTTAAGGGCTTCCTCGAGGTCATTCCTGACTTGTTCTACTAGAAACAACAAACCAAATATGTATTGAAATGTCATGGCAACACTTTTTAAATGTCGTCGTGGTACTAATTCTAAGGGCGAAGCGATTACGGGGTCCAAACTTTTGTACTTGGTTACCGTATGCTGTCGTCGTAGCTTGTGTTAGGCAAATCCAACATAACATAGCCATCTGTGGCGCGCCCTTGCGCCAAACATGTTTTCTATCTCTTGTTTTTCGAGTGCCTTCATGACGATATCAGCGCACACAAAACAACGAAAGCATAGCTACATGTAGCTCATTGAGGGCGTGCTGGCGCTAAAGGATTGTCTTTCTCCTCGTGTTCTTAGAACAAGGTAGGAAGAAATATAGAAATAAACTGAACAACAGAGGAAGAAAGAAAAATAAAAGACTGTAAAGTTAGAAAAGACAGAAAAATAGGAGCAGGAAAGAAAAACTAAACAAAAGCAGAAAGGCTGCCAAGCTCAGAAGTTCCTTCAGGCTTGACCCATTAGAACGGCGGTCCTAATTTATTACCTGACCGCCAACGTCGAGCTGTGAACATAGTGTCACGTGGTCGTGATGTTGACAAAGGCAGCAGTTGCCTAGTCCAAGGTCAAAGTTTAATAAGCCGAACTGTGGACGGGAAAAAAAGCCCGCTTTATCCCCAAAGTGATTGATGTTAGAGGAGCTTGCTCGATGATGCACGGGACGTTTCTTGTTGAGGTCATTTGTGTGGGAAAGATTGTTAACAAGCCGGCTGATGATGCGTACGTCAAACGCTGTGTTGTTGGGCATGGTCCACGGCTGGCACTGCACAGTGTTGGCCACGTCTATTGGCACTATAACCACCTGCCCATTTATGTCATACTGGCCGTTGCCGTCAGTCAAATGCCTAACGCTCATAAAATAAACGTAGAGCTATCAGGCGTTCTTCAACGGGAATAGAGCAGGCAGCTGGGAGCGCTTTAGAGAATATCGGTACCCGTGCGTGAAACTCATTGTAGGAACTTGTGACTTGCTGCCGTGCCTACGAAGCGATGATCCTCACACTGCCGGCCAGCCTGGCGGTTTTTTTCCTCATCTCCCGGCACATGGCCGCCGCGCGAGTGCGTATGGCCAGACCAAGCACCATTCACATCGTGCTTTTAACGCGATAGCAATTATATGGACACTCTCGGTTGGGTTTCGACGCCAGCGTTGGCGTCACTCATCATATATGTATACATATCTACTTAGGTCAAACTGCAAAAAGAGAAAAACCAGAGAAACACTCCGACGAGCGCAACTGAACGTGGGACCTCCGCGTCGTAAACGCAAAGCGTGAATCACTGAGCACCCCCCCCCCCCGGGAGCACTCCTTTCACCGCTTAAACGGCAAACTGTTCATGTCTACCACTTACCGCTGTTTACGAGCATCTCGAGCGGAACTGTGTTTTCGGCATTACCAGCAAGATAGTGCAATGAGCGCACGTCGCCACATCACGCAGTGTCTCCCGCCCTAATCACCTACGCGTACATTGCCCGGCTTAGAGAAAGGAAGCGATGCTCCCTCTCTCGCCCTTATCTCGCGGTGGCAAGGAGGGGAGCATCGTACGCCTTTGAAGGCCTCACGTTCTACCTGGAGCGATTCTGCTGTAGTTACCGGGCGTACACAGATCCCTGCAAATTCATTCCAGTCTCTGTTTGCGATAAGCACGCGCTTTTCAAATACAGTGATGTAACAAATGAGACGCTTATTCACGTGCATCCGTACCTGTCAGTACGTTTCGTGCACCATTTGATCGTGAGAAACTTGGGGCACTTTTCTATCTTCTTTTCATTTTGCGTGTGACAATTCAATCTGTCGCTATCGCATTCATTGTTTCGCTTTTGTTGCAAAGCTGTGACTTTTTTCCTGTTTATTTGACATTTATTTTTCTCCCCCACTACACAATCCCCGTCTGGCGGTGTTGAGGTGTCCACCTGAGGGAAAGACAGTTACGACGCCAAAATTGTCACTCCCCTTTCTTTCAAAGTCATTTCAAAAAGGTGAGCACGCGGGATGATTAGATGAATGCATCCGGCTGTGCCCTTCAGATCGGGTGGTGGCTCACGCCACCTACCTATCAAGTTAGACACTATCACTATGTGTCCAAATATTGAATTTCATTTGCGCCTTGATTGTAGGTACAAATCAGTTGGCATCGTTCTGGTTATCTAAACCCATTTAAATTCTATTTTGCCTTCACTCTCATGGAGCCCCAATGCTTTGAAAAACTGTGCGCCATTCTCTTGGCTTATAGAATTGAGCCCTTTACGGAACATTATCAAATGTTCAGCCGTTTCTCCCTCCTCTCCTCATGCACTGCAAAACGTGTCTGTGCCTTCGTACTTGGTTCAATACGTCTTGGTCTGCGAAACTCCCATTTTGGCCTAGAACAGCAGAGAACTACCCCGAGAATCATCGTAGATCTTTTCTTTTGCAATTTCTTGCATGAAAATTGGGCAGGCCTCCAGTGACACCAATTTTTCACAAGTGCCTCTCTGTTTCTTTCACTTTCTTCTTAACCAATGTTTCTTTTTGGCTTGGTATTCTGCTGTTGCCTAAATACTTGCGTGACAATTTTCGAGTTCACTTGCTCAAATTATTATCCACATTCTTCATATAAAAGTAGCTGGACACTTTTGTTGCCCAACGCTCCTCTCCGAATTTTCTCAATCGCTCCTCAAATTTTTTCTTGATGCTAGCTTCTCTGCACTCGAACGATGTCCATCCCATGTCACCTGTAACCCCTGATTTGGGGGGTTCTCGTTTGCTCTCAAAGCAAGTCTACCTATGCCAATTTGTTTATTTGCAGTCTTGAACCTCGGATCTCATGCACAAGACCGCAATACCGAACGTCAAACCAGAGACCGTCGCACCTTTTTAAATCTCTCTCACAACATCATACCTATTGTAGTTCCACAGTGTCCTATTTTTCATTATAGCTGCATTCCTGTTACCCTAAGTCATTACAAATTTTTCGTGCTCCCTTAGATACTCAGCCAGGTTATTTATCCATACGCCAGAGTATTTGTATTTATCCACTATTTCTAGTGTGATGACGAAGACCGAAACTGGCACTCTGGCACAGACGGGCATGTTAGGCTAGCGGGGAAGAGGAGGAAGAAGATACAAAATACAACAGCTGGTCCAGGATCGAGTGCAACTCGAGCTTTCGATCAGCGACTGACGTTTGCCTGCTCTAAGGGTTTGGCCAAGAATTCAGTAGTTGTGATTGATTTTGTTTATTCTCTTTTTTCGTAAGCATTTCTATAGTGTCCTAATTGATTAGCGAGTGTTTTTTCAGATAGTACGACCAGGCAGATGCCGTTGTCCTCACCTGGACCAGGGGCTTTCCTCTGGTTTGCTTCTCTTCCTTCGCAGGAATTGCCAGTGGACTTGTTTTTACGCAATGGCATCTCATCCGTTCCTGTGACATTGGTCCCAAGCAACGATGGTATTATACGGACGAAGAATCCAACAATGATTCAGACGGAGTTGAGAACCGCTACAACTCACTACCAAAGCATCACAGCGGTCAGGCAGTTCGGCAAGGGTGGCATTCTTTGCTTCTCGTCCGACCAGCTCTGTGTTCGAGATCTACTAAAACGCTCGGTATTCGCTACCAACACGGTGAGCGCTTTCATTCCACCTCACCTAGCTTGCGTCAAACGCCTCGTTCGGGGTGTCAATGTCAACTTGACCCCAACTGAGACATTATATATGTTTTCAGAAACAGGTGTGATAGCTATCTATAGATGTAGTCGAGTTGTGAACAAGAACAATGTCCCAACGGAGTCCGTGATTGCTACATTTGCCGGGTCGAATCGCCCAACCGAAATCAAAGCGTGGCCTTTAATATACAAAGTGGAGCCACTATCACCTCGTCCCCTACAGTGTAATAAGTGTTGGCGTTATGGACACACAGTGAAAGAATCCAGGTAAGTACCTGAATGCAGAATTTGTGGTGAGACGCATAACTCAAACGACTGTAGAAGTAACGAAGAAAAGTGCTGTTTTTGCCATGAAGCACACTGCACTGATAACCCAAACTGCTCAGCCAAGACACGTGAAATCCAAATACTTGAAATTGCAGACAGAAGGCGATGCTCCCGAAAGGATGCCATTGCTGAAATTCAAGCCCGAACTCAAGGGTATGCAGGAGCAGCTGCCCGCCATAACATAGCAATGGAAGCATCATTTTCCCTATCAATTGCGGACATGATTGAAAGGCTGAGGATAAGGCTATGCAACGCCTTTTTACCACCCTATGTGAGTCGCTGTCGCACATTGTGAATAACCAAATCGCAAAATCTATGGAGCACAGATAGATATAAGTATGGCTGTAAAAAATGCTGAGTGTGCACACCCGACAAGTGAGGCAAAATCTCAGATAACTCCACCGGATGCACAGTCTGCAGAGCCCTCTGAAGAAGGCATTCAGAGGCAAAGCAAGGGTGAACAGGAAGCTTCTCAGGACACACAAGATATGGACATAGATCTCAAATGCCTAAAGCGTTCTAGATACCCGGTATCGAAAAAACCTGGCTCATCGAAACATGTAAAAAACAAGAAATACCAGAAAGACAACCTTTCAAAAACCGATTTTCTAAAAGAAAGTATTTTATATAAGGTAATTGCTGAAACCATTTTATCGAAACCATAGGGTCTCTTAAAATTATACATTGGAATTGCCGATCTCTTCACTCAGCCACAACAGATCTCTTATACCTGTCTTCCAAATTCGATCTGGCTATTATTGCATTACAAGAAACTTTGCTATCCACACATCATTTATTTCACCTACCCAACATCCAAACCTTTCGTCTAGACCGTCCATCCAAAGGTGGAGGTTTAGCTTTCTTTATAAACAATAAAATTAGTTTAAAAGTCAAAAAATCATACAAACGTATGTCTTCTGAATGCGAAATTTTCGCGTTAGATATTACCTTCCCAGGATACTTGCCTTTCTCGCTAATAAACATCTACTTTTCTGTAGGCGTTCAAGACACGAGATTTTTAGATATGGCTGCTAATTCAGGCTGTAAAAAAATTATAGTTGGCGACTTCAATTCTCACCATACCTGCTGGGGTTTTAGAACAGATCAGTATGAACAACGGTTGTGGGACTGGTCGGTAGACAAACACTTAGTGTGCCTTAACGCCAGAACTCCCACATTTATTCGAGGTCATTCACGCTCCGCCTTAGATTTAAGCTTTGTAAGCACGGTCATTGCTAGTACATCGTGGACAGCCCTTGATTGCGCCTCCAACAGTGACCACCTTCCAATAATGTTCGAGATCGCTTGCCCCGTCAAACCATCATGCTTCCATGCCCGGACCTATATAAATTATGAAACATTTCAACACGACCTAAAATCTGCTTTAGACGCTCCTTCTCAGAATGGAGATGACACTAAAGTTAAGAAAATAAGTGCAGTAATCAAAAGGGCATACAAAAACGCTGAATTTGCTGTTAAATCGGCGAAGAGAGTACCCTATAGCCCCTGGTGGAACTCCGACTGTTCACGAGATCACAGACGAAGACAGGCAGCTTGGAAGAAGCTAATACATAATCAGTCCCCTAAGAACTGATCAGATTTTAAATTTCTTACCACTGTATTTAAACACACGGCGGCCCAAGCTAAAGAAGATTATGATAAAAGACATTTCAAATTTCTCTTGAAACCTAAAAATAACAAAGCTTTATTTCAATATATGCGATCTCGCAAAATTCTGCCGTCTACATTAAATACTGATTATGAAAAACTATCGTTGGAAGAAACGAAGAACTCTTTAGAGTGAATTGGCAGAGGTCTAGAAATTAGATTTTCTTCGATTATGGCTTTCAACTGGCAAAAGTCTAGCATAAGCACTGACTTCGAAAACGTAACGTGTCTGAAGCATCAAAAGTCATTCGAGATCTACCATCGTCAGCTCCTGGTCCAGATGGAATCACAGTTCCTATGATTAAAATTTTATTCAAGTTATCCTCCTGCGACGTCCTCAATCTTATAAACTACTCTTTAAAGGATGCCTGGATACCGTATGACTGGAAAATAGCTAAGGTAATCCCATTAATAAAAACGCAAGGTTTAGGTTTTACCATAGAAAATATCAGACCCATCTCGCTAACTTTGAACATGGTGAAACTCATAGAGAGGGTTCTAAAGGGCCGAATAAACTCCTGGATGACGAATAAGGTCATATTAAAGCCAAATCAAATTGGTTTTCTCTGTGAATGCTCAATTTGGTGCGCCCATGCGGATTCAAAGAGTCGAATACAGCTTGCTCGTAAAAGGAAGCAGTACGCCGCATTAGTAACTCTCGACATAGCTAAAGCGTACGACAGTGTCGAGCACTCTATTCTACTGACCACCTTGCAAAGTCTAAAGCTTCCTCAGTATATTACTGAGTGGATAGCAGAATTCCTAAAATCAAGGGAATTGTATTGCGTGAAGGATGGCTGTTGTTCGCATAAATTCAAACAGAAACGTGGTGTTCCCCAAGGGTCCGTCCTATCTCCAGTATTATTCAATATACTGATGAGCTATATTCCAATTGTTCAGGATGTCAGTGTCTAACTTTATGCAGATGATATCGCGTTCTTCGCTGCAGAGAGCGACATTTACTCACTACATCAAAAACTGCAAAGATATATTATTACACTAGAAATTTGGTTGCAATCCATTTCATTGTCATTGAACATCAGTAAAAGTGCGCTCTTGGTGTTTCCTATAGCAGATACAGTTTCAATTTCTGTATTGTATAATTGGGAACCTATTCCACAAATAGATTCAGTCAAGTACTTAGGAATGATTTATATTGAAAAGCTAAATTGGAGCCCACACATTGATTATATAACAGCAAAAGCACAACGGGCGTTAGGTTTATTACGCAGGTTAAGCAACAGAAAATACGGGCTGCGCAGACACACGATGTTAATAATATATAAAATGTATGTGCGACCAATATTGGAATTTGTTTGTGTATTATGCTCGGGGGCCGCTGGTTATAAAATTAAACCGCTAGTAATGTTAGAGCGAGAAGCCCTGCGAATATGCCTGGGACTTCCCAGGTTCGTGGCGAATAATGTATTGTATCAAGAATGTGCGATTGTCAACACTCCTCTGTCGATTCCGCATTCTAACGGTTCAAACCTTCTTAAAGTTCTACAGTTTACTGGCGCGAAGATCAGAGTACGCAATTATCAGCGACCCTGACTCTTTTTTTTCTTGCACATTGGCCTCGAGTTCATACCCCTCAGATAATTTTCGTTAAAAAGAAACTTGATTGCATAAATGTAGACCTAACCTAACCTAACCTAACCTAACCTAACCTAACCTACCTAACCTAACCTAACCTAACCTAACCTAACCTATTAGCACAGTAATTGAAACTAATTTCTCAACCATCAACATTAGAATAGAGTAGGATGAAATCTTCCCCCCACAAGCCAAGCTGCAATCTCTTAGATTTTTGAACACTACATCAAACGATTATTTGGTACATGAAGAAACACAAAATGTAACAGCTACAGATCCTTCTGTCAACAATGAAAAGGCAGGCGTAGGAATTGCGTCTGATTTCCTCGGCTGGCCTTTTTCAGTAAGGCTTCCAGACTTCACTCCTATATTTGAAGCCGAGCTAGTAGCTATAATTGTAGCTCTTCGTAAAATTCCTACGACCGAGACCAAAGCAATCATCCTAACAGACTCACTTACGGTGTGTGCAGCTCTGACAACCTCTGAACAATCTCGTGCCCTAGCAGCGTTCCACACATTAGTACCGCCGCATTTAAAACTTCTCAAATTAGTGTGGGTCCCAGGTCACTGCGGATTACAATTAAATAAATTGGCAGATGCTTTGGCACGAGCATCACTCGATGGACCAGTAATTTCAGTACTTCCTGAGCTAGAATACTTATCAGGGGTTAGATATAGGAAATCCGCTATTTTTACAGATAGTTTAGAAAATATCACACATTAGACAGATTATCAGCCCCTCAAATTTCCATGGAAAGCCCAGTGGAGTCCGTCAAAAAACTTGAAATTATAATCTCCAGATTCCGGGGCCGTGCCCCCCCATTAAATTTTTATTTACACAGAGCTGGTCTGACACTTTCGCCCCTTTGTCCGTTCTGCGAAGAATCATAAACTATTGAACATTATTTTGGCTCATGTCGTAAATATGCATTAATTAGGAAACGACTTTTAGATATTCCATTTGCGAAACTAGGTTGAAATTTAACCACAGAAAATGTTCCAAGTTTTGGTGCCTCTGTTCGGGGAAATCGCCACAGAGATGCATTCGATGCTATGTGTAATTTTATTCAAGACTCTAAACGTTTTTCAACATAAAGCCACGTTAACAGATACTCAAAAAACCGGGTCAAAAAGTAATTTTTAATTCTGGATAAATCTATGACATACCAAATTGATCGGATTTGGCAAAACCAGCTGTCTGGTCGGCTCCCAAAATCAATTTGTAGCTATTAGTGTCTACTTTGTTGTTGATTCTTTTTTCTCACTATCTAAATCTTTGGTTTCTTTCTTTTTTTAACATACTGTCTTCACTATACAACTCCCCCCCTTTTTTTCGTTGTAAGCAATAATGCAGTTATCGTGCATATGAGACTATATGTTCTCTTGGCCAATCCCCCAGAGTGGGTACGAGCCATGGATTAGAGGATACAAACAAACAAACAAATCGAGTGCGCTCTCTTTTGTTTATTCCTTACAATGGCGCAGCCGACAGTTGAACCTTGCGGCTGAAGCCACGTGTATTTTGCATGGGTCCCTCAATTCTGAAACACCGTGCACGCTTCCTGAGTCATAAACTTCACGACCCAACCGCTGCTGCAGCTACCCAATGAATCATTCGCTGACGACGTCAATGACTCTGCTAATTCCACGACACCAGCTGACAGGAACCTTATCAGAGAAGGTGCTTGGGCTCCTGTTGTTCTGAAACTTCCCGTACACTTCCCGTGACATGAATTCCATGCCAGACACTCTTCTAACGTGAGAGCATCCAAGGGGAACTGGTCAGGCGTCCTTGGCGTACACAGGCGTCACCAAGACAGCACACAGTATCCCGCTGCCCGGGAACGCTGTTCATGCTTCCCATCACGACACCTTCTCCTTCAATGCTCTATCGACTTATAAGGACGGAGCTCAAGAGAAGCCCGACCTAGAGGATGCAATTCGAGCCCCTATCATTTTTTCATCTCTCGGTGACCAAGGTGAAGGGAACAATCAGGACCATATAACTCTGCCTTGCACAAGCATTTCTGCTGTCGTATTTGGAACTCCTGAAAAGCACCGGCTCGACGGTGCTCCTGTATCCGGCAGGTCCCTGACAGCATGCATTGCGGAACGCTCCACAACAGGCCCCAACGCAGGCGGTCCGGTGAACTTAGAGGCATCGGCCCCCCATCCTACTGGACATTCTACCACCTAATGAGACAGGTCTTCCCACTGAGTCTATTAACATCCCATCAGGCCAGACGAAAGCGGATATGCATGTGATGCATGCACTGCCCGAATCAGTAGAGTCTTCGATTTTCGGAATGGCTTCCGTCGAGGGTCTCCCGCCAGTAAGCAGCGTGGCTTCAAGAATCGCTCACTTGATGGCGTCCGGGAGCACCATAGTGACAACGCTGCGCAAGTCACGGACTAGCCGTATCTCGGCGCAAAAGACACGCCGCAGGTCAGCACGAGGACTTCACTTCACGTTAGTGCAGATGTCTGATCGCACCATAAAACATCCCTCAATCCGCCGAAAAAAACACATAAGGCCGCGTAGGATTCTACATGTTTTGTTGCCGAATCCACCATTGCCTGCCCTGTTTTCTGAAACGTGGTGGAACAAAAGAGATCATTCTGTGATCAACCGCCAGAACCATCTCCAAGAAATGTACACCGCCGCAGGACACTTCAACTACCACGAGATTGCCTGCTCGGTCCACAAAAGGATAATCGATGTCGAACTGCTTTTTCTGAAAAGACACAGCGTGGCGGAGGCTGTAGATTGCCACGCGACAGTCAATGTCGTCCCACGGAGTCATCATCTACACAGGAACAAACCAGAACCAAGTCCCCACGATAACATGGCGAACGACCCAGGTGACATAGCCAGTGTCGGCCGCCCAACCAATTTCGACAAACGTCTTGCGTGGTTTGGGCCGACCACGACGATGCAGCCAACCCCGTACACCTGAAGCACTGTCAAATGCTGCAACTAGCCTCACCCACCAGTACATTGTCGTGTGGCCCATCGACAATGCTTGCAGTCATGGCCGAGTGTGATGATGAAGACCAAAACTGGCACTGCGGCCCAGACGCGCATGCAGGCTAGCGCGGAAGAGGAGGAAGAAGATACGGAATACAACAGCTGACCCGGGATCGGGTCCTGTCTGTGTCGCTTATTCCTTACACAAGCGTGAATTATATTTTATGCTCACTGTCTTCGTTATCATGCAAAATCATGATAGCCGATGTTTCTCTACTGAATTTTAAATTTAACCTATCTCCCTCATTACCACAGATGTATATAAATCCCTGAAGATCTTCCTTGTGGTTGGCTAATAATACTATAGCATCTGCATACACTAGAGCTGGCAATGACTGTTCAACGTGTTTCCCTTGCTTGACAAAAGAGAGGATGAAGCAGAGTCGATTCCCCTCTAACTTGGCTTCTAGTAGCTGCAGATACAGTCTAAAACACAAAGGTATCAAGGGACATGCCTGGCGAAGCCCGTGTTGTATTTTTATAGCTTTTTATACCTGTTCTTCCCATTTTCTAACTACATCGTCAGTTTTATGGATATCCTTTACAAGATTAGTTATTCCATCTTCCACGTCTAGTTTGTCCAGCATTCCCGACAAGTCTTCTTGAATCACACTATCGCAAGCTCCTGTGATATCTAGAAACGCCAGCCACAGAATTCATGGTTCCTTTTCCGCTATTTCAATACAATGCATCAATGAAAACAAATTGTCCTTCAAACTTTTTCGTTTACGGAACCCATTTTGTAATTCTCCTAGCACCCCCTCTTTCTCCACCCGTGTCTGTAGTCTTTCCTTTACTATCTGCATCACCAGCCTGCAAACACCTGATGTCACTGTTTTAGGATGGTAGTTGTTTGTATCACCATTCTTCCCCTTTCCTTTATAGACCATGCTCATTCTGCTTAGTCCACCCCTTATCGGGAGATTCACCATACATTATTGCTTTGCTCATTGCCTCTCTTTAGGTTTGCTTAGAATATGGTCCCAGTTTTTTTTATTAGCATATTCGGGATGCCTTCAGGGCCTGTTGATGTGCTATTAGGAGCCCTTTCCCACTGTCGTTGTCCCAGTGGAGCCACTTCACTAATTGGTTTATTGTCATCTTGTACGGTGCATGCAGAGCTTTCTTGTTGTTTAAATTTTCCTGCCATGATTGTTTTGATATATTCAGTTGCCTCATCTCCTTCTAGTCTAAACCTTTGAATGTTAGTTATAAAGCTCTCTTACATGCTTGTCTTATCAATCAGATAATTGAGATTGTTCCAAAACTTTTCAGCTGCCTTTCTATCTTTTTGTTGACTTCCACCATTTATTGGAACCCCTTTTATTCTTCTACACTGATAAGATCAGACGATTTGCTTCTGCGGCTGAAAAAGTTATCCCATTTTCTTTTGATATCATTTTCCCGTTCAATCCTCTGTTTAACATACGTTTGTTTTTGAAAACTTGGTGGCGTACTACTATGGCTTTCTTAACTTCCTCTTCCCACCAGTTCTTGGGTTTTTGTCTCCTATTCCCTGTTGATTCGACTCGTACCTCAGCGAGTTCCAACTCGAATTATCGAGTGAGATTTGTGTACGTCCACTCTGTTTTAGTATCCCAGATGATTACTTTCTCCATCTCCTTGTTGCTATTTCTATTTCCTTTCTGAAGAAATATTACCCCATGTGGTTGCTCATAATGCCTTTTTCCCATTTCATTACTCTTGCGAAACTCAGCTTGATATGTTCGTGATTATTACTCAAGCTTGTGGAACAATATTGATCTATGTTCATAACCTTTAGTCGATCATACACTCTATGTGACATCATTTCCTAATATATCATCGACTGCACCCTTCCCACCTCCCATGTTATCTGCCCTTCGCACTTCTTGATACTGTTGCAAAAAGTGAAATCATGCTTCTCACACATAACCATTAGCATTCTGCCTGTTGGGTCAATATATCCATCCATATCTTTTATAGGCGCTTTCATATTTCTTATTACAATTACCTCGCACTCTTCCGCTAGTTTATCCTTATCATTTTTATGCACTGCACCATTTCTTGGTTTTCCTCTCTGACTTATGCCCCTCTCCACATGCATACAATACCCAGGAGCATCATCTTCCCTGCCTATTTCACTTTTCTCCATTAATGTTCCATGCATGACACATTGTCAGTCTGTACTTCAGCAAGCAGGCCTTGGTTGGTGGCACGCCCTCTAGTGCGCATTGCTGGAACCACCAGAGAGGCGATCTTGAGCGGCGACTGTAAAAGTGTACATACTTGCACCAGTGGTGTACACGCCGGTCACCACATATGGACAAGCAAATGGACAAGAAGCAAGCTCCTAAAGACTCAAGCTACAGCAAGCAATACATGGTGCAAATTATATCAGCGTATTGAACATCAGTCGTCGATAAATCTCGTCATAGTTACAGTACGCCATTCCGTATACATCAAACGTCTACTTTTACAGCCTTTCACTACTTGTCGTGTAAGCTCTAGAATAATCTTGAGTGTGTGCTTCCCGTGCGCAATCTTAACAAAATGACCTATGCTCCGTTTCACAAGCTGTTGGCAGGACAGCCACACGTAGAGCAGTCTTGTGCAATCAGAGCTGTGAGGACACAACGAATAGCCCTGTGAAATAATTCAGCAATCAAGCTGTATTTGGAAGCTACACCCACCGACATTAAAAGAGAAACTCTGAATGTGTGCATGTCTGCGAAGGCTTGTCGTGAGCTGGTGATGCGCCGTCTTACGGAAGTATGGTGTTATCTGAGTTGGTCGCGTCTGTGCAAGATGCTTTTCAAGCTGTGCTACCAATGAGCCAACCTTGAAATATGCATGGTTTTCGCAAGCTGGCTAAGCGGGTAGTTTTAAACATTCTTGAAGAGCCTCACGTAGCATGCTGGTACAGTGCAAGTCCCAGGTGAGCTAGTGAACGCTGAATAGGCGAACAACAGAGAAAGAATATGCTGGCAAAGTTCTACTATTAAAGACGCGTTCTTGTGGGCAAAGCTATTATCGGACTCAAAAGCTGGATTAATTTGACCTCAGCGTCTTGCGGAAAGTGGTGCGTGTCTTTTCTGAGATAGGCGAACTTTTAACAATCTCCAAAGTGGAAGATGATGAAACGGTACCGACCACGTCTACTACAATAAAGCGAAGGCAACTGGAAAAACTTGGCCTAAAGTACGAAAACGCTCTTTCGAAGCCCTCATCATAGAGGCGACGCATATTGGTCAGAGTTGCGACGGCGGGTAGGCTAATGTTTAGGGGCGAAGCTCTTTATGCCCTAGGGCAGTCCATCCCTCCAGCGTAACCAGAACAGCATATCTACAGACAGTCCCTCCACGGTGGCCTAGTGGCTAAGGGACTCGGCTGCTGACCTGCAGGTCGCGGGATCAAATCCTGGCTGCGGCAGCTGCATTTCCGAGGGAGGCGGTAGTGTTGTCGGCCCGTGTGCTCAGATTTGGGTGCACGTTAAAAAACCCCACGTGGTCGCAATTGCCGGAGCCCTCTACTAATGCGTCTCTCATATTCATACCGTGGGTTTGGGAAGGTAAACGCCACATATCAATGAAACAATCATATCCACAGACAGACATACATACAGGCAGACAGACGTATGTAAGCATGGACGTTTCGCCCACTATCATCTCTTACTCCGTGGACGTGCTGTGATTTTTTCACCAATGTTATGTAGGTCAACGCCAGTTGCACACGTAGTCTGGTTTGGATAGACGGCACTATCCAGTGTTCGCAAGAAGCCCGACGTTATGATTTGTTGACTGGTCTTAGAAACCGCAGCGGCAAAGCACAGAGGCTGCATTCCCTACTGCCAACTGGCACTGGTATAGCTACTCATCATGCGCCATATCAGTCTGTGAAGCAGGAAAAACACTCTGCGTGGACCTCATAAAGGACCTATAGACCTGAACTCCCGAAGAAGGTGCTGCGTGGAGCAGCTGGCATGGGGAAGGTGGAGCTCGTGAAGCTTGTGGACAACCTACACGCAAGTATGAACCAATACTGTGTAGGCTGCATCACGGAGGCTGTTGGTCACCTCAGTGTCCGCTGAAAACGTATGCCAGGGAGTCAGCTCACTATAAGGCGTACCAAATTACCAACTGGAAATTGCGCATTCTTACAAATCATTCGCTGAAGTACCGGCTAAGTGCGGCTTGCAGCTCTCGGTGACAGCCTACGTAGCTAATATCACGATGCATCGATCATCAGTACTTCTTTTGCCGACATCGACACAAAGCAAAATAGTCGATTTAGGTTCATAGATGTCTAAACTATACTTTACAGTTATTTTCTCACTTTAAAATTGCGTGTAAACAAAGCAACAAGCGCCGCTAACATATACACCGACGCAGCTGGCACGATTGGCCGAATGCTCGCTGAGCCGGGAACTGGCTCAGCGAGCGGTGAGCTGGGATGGTTGAAGCTTTTGCATCTACACTTGGGAACATTTTAACCGTTACCTGAAGTAAATAGAAGAATAAGCATGGCCAGCCATTCATTTACGCGGTGCAGCAGAATCGAACGAAAGCTGTTTGTCTCGCTTGGCTGCGAAACCTTGCGAAGCGATCAAGATAGATCATTTGTGTTTTGTCAACTTCGCGGCATAAACAATTTTCTGTTACTATTAGAAGTGGCGTCCAGCTCCAGGCCTATAAACACTGCTATATGGAATCAATACATCAATACACGACTGATACGAATATGACTGGTATAAGTGGGAGCATGTGAAAATTGGGCAATAATTGCTGAGATACGTACACAGCAAAAATTACGTGTGCTCGGGATCTGTTAGGGTAGCATATATCTGTGCCGCAGAATCAAGCATTTTATAATGAACGACACTGAAACATACCACGGCACACGCTACATAAATGTGCACGATGCGCTGTAGAAACAGTGCGTGCTCCAGTATTCACCAGCACTTACCAGTGGAAATTCCAGCACTTCAACCACTTCCCAGTGTTCACCATTATCCCAGTGGTTAAGCGAGTGCCTCTACCAGCGCGACACAGCTATTTACCAGTGAGCCCAACAAAGTACCAGTAAATACCAGCATGTACCATTGCCTCCAGCGTGTACCAGTGCCAAAAAAACGTACAAGCATTACTCTAAGGATGCCATTTTTTTGTAGGGGCGGCTATGCCAACTAATCTCTTGAGGCCTGCCTCCTTTTATCCCAATGCCTTTTCAATAGCCAAATCAAAATAGGGACGTCAAGGAAAGGGGACTGAATTTTTTGGCAGCGGAATTTCAGGAGCTATGAGGGGAGGAGTACAGTTCCACAATAACACCTTAAAGACTGAACCAAACCAGATGTTTTAATTTCGCAGAAAACTCGTTGTTTAGACAAGCGACCGGAATATCAAGCGAATGGTCCCACAACAGGAAATAATAGAACACTGACCACTCTTGTAAGAAAGGGACTCGTAGCAGTTTGCCACGACACCCGTATCACATAATTTACCCCATACTTGTAGAACTTCACCCTGCAAGAAAACAATCTCCAAGCACATTTATTCTCTATTTGTACAGCAATCCAGCACACATAGGGCAGCGTTTTCTTGTTTTTTTTTAAGACAACGTTGAATTAGCGGGACCCGACCTACTCTTCGTAGGTGGGCGCTTCAATGCTCCACACTGCTTGGGGATATCGATACACAAGAGCCGAAGGAGAAACGCCATGACAGGACATTCAAGAGACGGGCTGAACTCTCATCTCCACCCCGACTCGCCCATGCGTATAGAAACTGGGCTTGTGAGAGACATCCCTCCCGACGTAACGTTAGTTTGTAACGCGGGGACCGCTAAATGGACAAACATATTTCTTTAGCTGAAGGAGAATTATCGAAATTAGAACTTACAGTAGGAGCCATAGCTGCCGCAAACTTCACAGACTGATTAGATGTGCCAACTGGGATAAGGTTCAAAAAGTCAGAAATTCAAAAAAACAAGAACCTATCAATAATATTGTTGAGTGGATAAAAGATCTCAAAAAAAACGTCAGCAGCGCGACGCGAACTATCACTTCATAGCCCCTCAAAGAGCACTTTTATTAGGCACCTCGCATATATGTGGGAGGCCAAGGATCGCTGCAGAATACATGACGGGCACAGAGACGCAACAGACCCTTCCGCAAGCGCAGAGCTAAACTGAACAAACAGATTGAAAAGCATTGTAAGCAACTAAGCCAACAGCAGTGGGAACAAGTTTGTGATAGTTTCGACGGCCAAATGAACGCCGGCCAGACATTGCGCATGCTCAAACACCTGCTAGATTCAGATAACATCAAATCATCACGCAATGAAATCTTGCGTAATCTGGTGCACCGGTACAACCGCAGCGAGGAAAACTTTATCATTGAGGCAGGCAACACGTGCATTACCGCCATGCCCGTCGCAAAGCACGGACCATATACCGGAGGCTCGAACGACCTTTTAAACGAGGAATTCACTACGGCTGGAGTAAGGGCAGCGCTGGAGAAGCTAAACACCAAATCTGCACCGAGACAGGACAGTGTCTCCAACAGCACACTACAGAAAATTGAGGACCACGCAATAGATTTTATTGGTGTGGTTTAACGTCCCAAAGCAACCATACGACTGTAAAAGACGCTGTACTGAAAAGCTCCAGAAATTTTAAGAAGTTCTTCATCATGCAGCCAAATCTGAGCACATGGGCCTACAGCATCCTCACCTTCATCTAAGATGCAGCCGCCGCATCCGCGATTCAATCCCACGACCTGTGAGTCAGCAGCCGAGTACCTTAGCCACTAGACCACCACGGTTGAGTGACTAAGCCATACTTATATGTTGCAAGTTAACTGCCCATTATAGGGGGATATGCTAAAGCTGTGGCCACGCATAGTGCTTGTCCTCAAACAGTAAGAAAAAAAGCAATGATACAACTTCAAATACCCCTCAATATTCTCAAACTGTCGGTATGCTTACACATTTTCTACGGCAAATACTGAAGCCGTACTATCTGTTGTGATGAACTTTATTTGCGAGAGATAATTTGGGGTGCAGCCGATGTCGAGCAGGCGCCTTAATGTTGGAGGCTCCATATGTTTGCGAGAGGTGGTAGAAGTATCATAGGATTCAAGATCGTGGTCCAGGTAGGAAATTTGTACCTTCTTCAAACATGATGCTCTGAACATAAGCCATAAGCTCTGTACAAAAGCTGTGCACAAAGGCTGTACACAGCTTTACTACACAGTTTCCACACAGCTACTACACAGCTTTATTACACAGCTTCTACTACAAGCTGTACATAGCTCTGTACAAAAGCTGTGCAATGCTGGCGAAGTGCGCTTTCTTTAGCGCAAGGAAGCTGCGACCTTCCCTAGCGAAACGTTTAGGGGTAAAGCTCTTCGTAGTCGAATTTGTCCTACGTAACGCGTAACCGAGAGAAGAAGAGACGAGAAATAGAAGGAGGCAGTATCTCTAGAACAATTTAATAGATGGCGCTGTCTCATAAAAGCACATATAAACTTCATTTGAGTGAGGATATTCTAGATGGCGCTGTACCCCTACTCTCCGTTTCGCTGCTGCACGAGCTGTGCCTGGGTGTGCGGAGAAAGAGTGCCTCTCTCAGCCTCCTGAATAATCACCGTACGTGGCGGTCATGCGTGGCAGTAATGCGTCGCGGTCATGGTCATACATGTGTGTCATGTAACAGCATGACTACATGCCGCACTTATGATGTGCTCGCGGCCGTAGCACTAGCTTCCATATGCCAAATTTGGTATTACGTGACACCAAGGGTTGACGAATGTATGCGACTGGTGCCAACATAATAATCATGAGATGCATGTCATGTGAAAACATGACTATACTCCACAGTCAACGCGCCAATACATTTCGACATGACGGGGTGCGCGTGCTCGCCTGCGCCCATTTCGTCGCGTCACGCCGGCGTTGCCACGCCAGGCACCGGTCCTGCCATATACCCAGAGGCGCACCGCACTGCGTTGCATTGACGCATGCGCTTTTCAGCGCTTCCAGCATTCCTCCGTCATGAAGAAAGGGAGACCCAGAGTAGTGTTATTGATTTATATGAGATGTTTAATGTTCCAAAACAACCATATGATTATGAGAGACGCCGTAGCGGGGGCCCCGGAAATTTTGACCACATGTGGTTCTTTAACGTGCACCCAAATCGGAGCACACGGGCTTACAACATTTCCGACTCCAATGGAAACGCATTGTATTGTGGGTAACGCATCGCCATAAAGTAATGTTACCCTAAGGCATCGGTACGAAATGCAGTATGTCGCATGTCGCGCCGGTTGCTATTGGGCCCCGCCGATGGATGCTGGTCGCACCTGGCGTCCGACTGTGCTCGCGTTTTGCTAACATAGAGTCGCTGTGCGCAGGGTGCGTGCGCGTCAACGCTACATTGGAGTATAATGGGCCCTGTGTGATGCGCTTGCGGCTGTTTTCCTTGCTCCCTAATTACCAAATTTGGTGTTGCTGACGTGAATATATGACAAAATTTATTACTGGTGGAAACATGATGATCCTGACATGCCTGTCATGTAAGAACATGACAACATACCATGCTCATACTGTTCTAGCGGTCGTTTCGCTAGTTCCACATATACTAAATTTATATCACGTGACGTGAATAGATGACGATGGTAAACGACACATCCAAACATGATAATCATGACACGGAAGTTATGTACGGCACCATTTACCTCCACCTCGTAACATTGGGCTGATTTGAAAGTGACATAGCAACATTTCTCATTCCTGCTTCTTATGGCATCGATTCTCGCTGTACATGGGATCTGCCAATTTTTTTTAATGGTGGTGTCCAGATCAGCAAAAAGTAGTATGAGCCTGGTCATCATCCTTTTCACAGGAACATCACGCAGGTGCCCGATTCGCCCAACTTTTCGCTTCGGAAGGCAAGTGTCGGCCAGATACTGTGATGATTTGGAGAAAATGGAAGATCTTCAATATACTTCAAACAGCTATGATGAAAGGCCATCCCCCTTGGTTACTCTCTCCTTGATTTAGAAGCCGTGAGTTCAATTATTCCAGAAATATATTCTAGCATGTCGCGTTAGTACGATACGCCTTCCTTGAACTTGTACCTGGGCGAGTTTGCTCAGCAAACTTGTGTAAATAGTTGCGATACACAAGCGCCTGTACTCATGTGAGGAAGTAACAACCTGCAAAGCTGGGCGAGTTGGTTAGAGGACATTCTTCCAAACATTTTGGCACGCATACCATAGACTAAAAAGCGCCCTTTTGCCTTCTCGTCTTTTGTTTTTTTGTCTATTATGTGCGCACCGAAACGTTTTCATGAATGACTGTAAACAAGATTATGGTAGAGTCTTAGTGCCGAAAAGCCGTAGCTGATGGAACCCCGCGTACTTTGTGCTCTTCCCGTGTTCCTGCTGTTCAGCAGCTGCACCCAAGCTGAGTGGCAACTATTCGCTAGGCTTCATGTTTAGAGAGTAAGCAAAAAAACAAAGAAAGGAAATGCAGGATTGAAGGCTAATCAGTAAAACTACTTCTTTTTTCTAGTCTGTGGGGTAGGCTGTTTGTTATGCTAGTGTGAAGCCCGTCCACACGTTTTCCACCAACTATGTAAGGTTGCGCCAACTCGTTTTCTTCCTCGCCCTTTGCAACAGACCTCCTACCAGCGGAAGCCGAGGTGCCGCCATGATGTGTCTGCTGTATTTGCGATTCTAGCACCCACACCATATGCCTCACACCCCATGAATATGTTGAAGTAAACAAAGCTCACTCTAGCCGACGGCCGGCTGTCGACCCCTTCGGGCAGCCTTGTGCGCAGAAGTGAGGCGGAATTTCATGCGAGCTTACGAAGAAATCTAAGATAACGCTTGTGGTATGAAGATAAAAATATTTGCTCACTCGCGTGGCGAGGAACATCATGAAAAGAAAAAGCGGAAGAAGGTGGCTCAATAACTTCCCTTCGGAAGCTCTGGAACCGAAACTAGGCGGCAGTGGCGAGAAAAGGGTTGGCGCTATCTAAAAAAGCGGCAGTAGACGCGACTGAGGGTTTTTACCTCACCCAGGTGAAAATGCCTGATGCAGGAAGGCACCGTGTTGCTAGCAAAGAACCTAGGCATTGCTCATGCAAGGTCAAAGAAGGTCGTCTGAAGAGGAAATTTTTGTTTCCAATTGGAAGAAGGCCGAAGGCAGAATACGCAGTTGAAAAGGCTTTCACAGGTGGACGGCTTAAGTTTGGCTTTGTTGGTGCCTAGCTACTTGTGTTCTCACAAAAAGAAGATCAGCAGAAAGGCTCCTTGACTGATTATCATTTTTTTGGCATCGTGAATAAAATGACCATTCCGGGAAGTGTATGGTTACCAAGGTGCGCAGGATAATCAAGAATGATCTTCAGGACGTGAACGAGAGTGGAAGGGGGGACGGTTTTGGTGCCGCTTGAAGGGGGGGGGGAAGGTTAGTGCCCCCTTTTCACCCATGTGCCGAAACCCATATGTGCAAGTACAACGAACCTTTAGCAAGGCAAATGCGGCAAAACTATTGTCGCATGCTGAGATGGTCTCTTCGAAATCGTCATAAATGCTGTATCGAGCAGCCAGAGTAAACAGAGTGCACCGCAGAGAAGCGAGACCGAGAGAGAGAGATGCTCTTGCGCGGATCAGAACTGGAACGCTCCCAGGCAGCGCATCAATGGCTGGATATTGTAGGGGCGAAGCTCCTTATTGTGGCACCCGTTCCTCCCTCGTAGTCGTAGTAGTAGTCGTAGTGTGTAACCAGAGTTACATTTTGACTTTCAAGGTGGTGCCGGTGAGAGATTTCGTCTGTGCGTTGTTGAACAATAAAAAATTCGCAGCGTGAGCGTTAACTAAAAGCCAAATTCTCCTGTCTCTCACTCTCCCTTAGCATCCATTGGCATGTACATTGAGCACTATCTGTCAAGAAAGGGTTGCTACGTTATACTCGCTGGGCATTACCTCCATGGTTTTAGAAAGGTTTAGCGAGCATTCGGCCTCAGTGCCATGAATACAGTGAACTAGTATATACCATGAACTCGAGGTGATTAAAGGTGGGAAGTAGACACGAAGCACAAGCCGTAAGAAAGTGTGCGTGTGCCACCTCTCGTTTAGTCCTTGGAATGTCCGCTGGATGGCACTGCATATGCGGAATATATAGAGCAAGCAAGTTTGAAAAAAAAGGCTCAGCCGGTTCAATTGTTGCAAGGCCCAGCTTCAGCGAAGTAGTGATGGGGCTGGGAGGTGGCAAAGCAGCCGGCATCACAGGTGAAAGTAACCCCCAGGTACAGGACGCTCCAGCTAAAAAGTCACAACATGTGATAATCGCCGGGTACTTGAATTTATATCGCTGCACAGAAGTCATCAAAAAGAGCGTAAAAGGTGATAAGAGGGTTGCAGTAGAGCGTTTCAATGACGCAAGCTGGAAACAGTCATGAGGTAAGTGAGCGCAAAACTCAAAACTACAGCTGATAGACGAAACCTCGTGATAATTTCAGGTGAATTAAATGATGTCTTAAATGAAGATACAGCAGGACTAGGAACCACACTGGCGAAAGGCGTCGATGACATGCGCGCCACTTCTCCTAAGGTACAGGTAGTGATATGCACGATAACGGAGGTACCGGTGCCTGATAGCAACCTGCAAAGAGCGGTTGTCAACGCAAACCAAGAGATATGGTCGATTAAACGAGAGAAAGGCTTTGAGGTGGTGAAAATAAACAGAGAGGTGCATAGGTTGGGTGGTTGTCAACGAGACAGAATTCACTTCGATGGGCGGCTAGGTCCATGAGGGTGGGTTAGCGACCTGCAGGACGCGCAGTAGCTTTTTTGGGGGGCAAGCCGGCCCTTCGGGGTGCAGGATAGCTAGTAAACGAGGAAAAGAACCAGGGAGACTCTTTGACAGGTGGTATGGACAGATACGATTGCAAAGTGGCACCAGTATCTAAGATAGGTAGAGTCCAGGGCATAAATAGACGTAGTCACGAGCGCCGAGCCATTCAGACGTATGGTATAATAAACATGCAGGGTGGTAGGAACAAGCTAACGTGGGAAGGGATAGAAGAACAGCTTAGAGAGGAGAGACCGGTGGTATACGGGTTTTTTAAAAACACATCTCAGGGACATAAAACAACCTCCTAACAATCCAAACTACGCGTCGGAATATTGTAATAGAACAGAAGTCAGCAGAAAGGGGGGTATATTGGGGATTTTTCGTTCATAAAAGTACAGACTGGCAAAGAGTCAAGCATGAGTGCAAGGAACATTTATGGCTAAAAGGGAAAGTAGCAGGGCAAATGACATTCTTTTGTTTCGTGTACTTGTGGACGGGAGCAAAGGTCAGAGAGGAAAACCAGACAATGGTAAAGTGTATATCAAAGTACATTCAGGAGTTAAGTGGAGAGTGCGAGATAATTATACTAGGAGATATGAATGCGCACATAGAAGATATAGACGGGTATACCGACTCGACAGGCAAAATGATCATGGATATGTGTGAAAGGCTTGATTTGATCATTTGCAACAGTACCGAGAAGTGTGAAGGGCAAATAACATGGGACGTAGGAAGGCTGCAGTCGACGTTAGATTACGCACTAATGTCACATAGGGTGCATCATAAGCTCAGGGGAATGCACATAGATGAAGGTGGCTCCAGAAGCCTCGGTAGTGATCACAACTGTATCAAGGTAAGTTTTGGAAGATCAGTGAAAGTGGGAAAGAGACAAGATGAGCAACTACCGGAAAATTTTTATTCAGAAAGGCAAAATGAAATATCCACTCAACAAATTGAGAAAGTAATCACTGAGAATAATAATACAGTGTGGATATAAACGAATCTATTTAGACTGTTTGAGCTGGATCTTGCTAAGGCACGTGACAAGTCAACCCGGAAAATAAGACACAAATCCAAACGTTGGTGGCATGAGGAAGTGAAGAGAGCCATAGCAAAACGTCAGAAAGCCTATAGGGAATACAGACATGCTAAGCAGCGGGGTCAACCGACAGATAATGTTGAAATAATATGAGAAACCTTTATAAGCTGTAGAAGGGATGCATCTCTTCTGATCAATGAAAAGATTAGAAGAAAGGGAGCTCAGTGGCTGGCAGAAGTACATAAAAAAAAGATAGAAAGGCAGCTGCGAAATTTGGAACCCCTCTATATTCCCTAAGAAATGAGCGAGCCTAGAGCGGGTGTCTTTACCGTGCCTGGGCAATTCACATCGCTATATCAGCAAGGGCGCTTTGCAACGCATTCTCACATGGTTATATTTTTTGCCTATTTTAACGTAATTGCACCGCCCCATTCAATATCCAGCGAACGCGAATACAACGCGAATCCTGAAAACCATGACGCTCCAGTGTAAAACGCTTTGACGACGCACTCTTTTAGCATCGGGCATATTCGCGTAAGATACGAGTTACTCTTTCATACGGTATTCGTGGTCATCATAAGAGCTCGGAATACAATTCCTGCTGAAACAAGCAGTAGTTTACAGGATTGTTTTCTCTGAAGTGAGCACAGAGCGACAATTTTACAAACTCTAGGCAGCTTCGCGCTAGTGCTGCCTAAATTAAAGAAGTGAAGAGCTCAGCATCCTTCTTTGTGCACCTACGTAGTTCTGTCTTTTTTTCTTCATTTCTTTCTTTCTCTTTCAGGTCTATGTTTTTTACATTCCTTTTTTTTTTAGCATGAAAGTGTTGTATGCTGTGGTTCATCATGGCTCCGCTGACTTGGTTTTCGTTACGTATATGAAATTTTAAATTGTGTTCTAGTCGGTTGCCAAAAAAACGCGAAGAAAACGTTTCCTCTTGGGGTGTCGAATCAGTAACATCTTAATCCTCAGCACACAGCGCTAGTCACTGGCGCATGTACCACACGCTGTCACAAGCGCTAACGGCAAGGCATTCATACGCATCATATATCATTTGGGGGTCCTCATAGCTCGGAGACTTCCGAACGTCATTGTCACCCGTGGCAAGATAGCTCGATGAGCTCGCGCTGGGCTGTAGCATTGGGCGTGGCGCCTCTCGCATTACGACGAGCGCCGCCTCCACGGGGAGCGAGCTCTCCTGCACGCGCTTGTCAGACTCCTGCTTCGGAAGAGCCCGAAGGCCACCTCGCTCTTTGCCGTGGCCACGTTTACTGAAGGAGCACACTGGCGAGGAGTGTTTACGGAAAGAGCAGGCACGAAAAAAAAAACACGTGTCTGGTGATAGCTCTCTGCTGTTTCAAAAATAGCATGTTGTTCACAGCAAGTTATAACGGTGAATCAAGAGCGTGATAAGCAGAATAGACAAATCTTAGCGCACTCTTATGGACCATTTGTCGTTTATGAACATCTTTTATTTTTACGTGTCCCAGGCAAAGTATGCGTACCCTAAGTGGGGTCGAATAAATGTAATGTATGAAAGGAGCTTGGTCTTAGATGACGAATTTTATTTTATTTAGTGTCAAAGAAGCCCCAGTTTTGTATAGACAGAGATGGCACACAGGTGATTGCTTCACGATACTGTATTGCAAATCCCAACTTCCAACTATTTCAAATTGTTCAATTTCATCAAGGAATATACATATTAGGTGTACGGCAATAGAAAAGGGTTTATTTTAATTGAAACTTGCAGAAACACTGATTTACCAATGTTCAACCACATCGACCAGGTATTGAACCGATCTAAGAGATAATTTACGTTGCACTGTAAGCAATCTTGATCCCTTTCAGTTTTATTTGGCTTATAAAGGCTTCAGTCATCTACAAAAAAGTTTTATGCTTTTAGAAGTGGTACGAACTGATCAAACGGTATCACTGATAAAGATAAGAAACAATGCAGGGTCAAGAACATTGCCCTCAAAAACTTTCGAGGTTATAGGCAGAACAGAATAGCTGCAGTCTTGGACCTGGGCAAACTGCTGTCAGCTGGTGAGGGTAAGAGCTAATCCGCTGAAACTGATTATGATAATAAATAGACCATTATGCGAAAGTGTCGTGAATAATTCACTGTGGCAGACACGGTCGAAAGCTTTTTTTAATAACTAAGTGTACGGTGTATATTTGGTAGCCCTTATGAATTGCTGTTGCGAAGTTATTAATAGCCGTGCCAAGTTGGGTGGTATTTCAGAGGTCTTCCAAAAATCATGCTGGAACGAAGTCAAATTATTGTTTTCTTCTAGAAATTAGGTTGTGTAATGCGTAATGTGCTCAAGATGTATACAAGAACCGGAAGTTCATGGTACAGGCCGGGTGCTCCAAACTTTCAGGTGATCACACTTCTCAAATACAAGAATAACACGCGCTGTCGGCCAGTCTTTGGGAGAAATTGAATCATAAAGCGAAAGACGAAAAATGAGTCTGAAAACTTATGCGAAAAGTACAGTGCAACGTTGCAGAAATACGTTAGGTATTTCTGCAACGTTACAGAAAGGACACTTTACAGGAAAAGGACAACCTTACACAGTTATAAAATGGGCAGATATGGTAGGAAGTGAACAGTTATTTGTGTCAGATTGGTCTCCCTGAGTTAATACCGAGTGAAAATATTGATTGAATCACTTTGCGATTTCGGTTGGATCGTCGAAAATACAGCTGTGTACTGATATCTTGGTTGGTGTTTTCTTCGTATTGCTCAAGTACCTGCACGTACTATCTGAGTGAGTTTTCAGAAAGTCAGGAATCGAGTGCTTGAAGTACACTCTGAAAACTAAGAGAGTGCTGGGCACTCTCTGTGGGAGAGTATTTTGTTGTCCCATATTTCACTGTCTTTTCCAGAGTAAATCCAGTCTTGTTAACGCAGAGTTCAGTAGTTCCCTCATAACGTGTCAAAGCACTACCCTTCAACAGAGTAACATAACGCTGCCCGAAGCAGACTAGAGTGACCTCACTGAAAATAATAGTACACCTCACAAAATAGCAGAACTTGAGCCGAAATTGAGCTTTTTTATTATTTTTCACGAATCTCCGCGTGCGCAGATCGTAAGGGTATTTAAATACCAACACTACAACAAAAAAAGTAAATTTTAAAAAACGTCACCGAGAGGGAATCGAAACTTCAACCTCTAGAGGCACTGCAGATTGCTAGCTTACTACGCTAACAAACCACAACTCCACACTAAAAGACGGTTAGTGGGTGTTGAGTTTTTTATTTCATATGTAAAGTTGTCGATATGTCGGCATTTTCTTGTTAGACACAGACCTTTGAACGTCTCCGCGCTTCTCAAAACCAACCGGACTGTACCTATCGTGTTTACTCAGTTTTGTTTTCTACTTCTTGAGATTAGAACGTCTATCCGACACGTTTTTTTTGCAGTAGAAAATGGAAGGTTAGCGCCACCAATTAAATGCACGTCAGTTGAACTGACTTGCTAAGTGGTTCGTCATTTCGGCTACGAAACATCACGCTTCGGAAGTGTACAGTATAGAATTTGGTTTTTTTTAACCCCATTGACATAATTTCGGTAATTCTTGTTCACGTTCAACAACTAAAGACACAAAACTTCACTCTAGCCATACTATACGCAAGGCGCACGGCACCATCGCCTGTGTACAATAGTCGAAGCGGAAAACATGAATAATATTGTTAGAAGAATGTCATAGCCATTTGCGTAGAGTTTTATTGTGAGCGATTGAATTAGATAGTACTCGCTTATTTCACTATAGAGATCCGAAGTTCAAAACGTGAAGTCCCAGGTGTCTTCTAGTGCACTTGAACTTACTGGCGCGTGCTGGAAGCACTGTTCTTTTTGTTAATCGTCTCTAACGCCTCAACAAACAAATCAAGTACGCTTTAATGCATATATGTGTGGCTACTAGGTAGTGCTAAGCACTCGTGGTGTGCCGAAACAACTAAAAGTATTCGATACCAAGAGTACACTCTCAGTCAGGTCCCGGATAAAGAACGGCACATAAGCGGCGTGCTCCTGCGTATTGACTAAAACCCTGTCTATAGGGAGCCCAGCGATAAAAAAAAACCGTGACATCCACGTGGCGCGGCAGTCTCGCATAAAGCCGGCAAGAGCAGGCATAAGAAGGAAAAAAAGCAAAAAGCGGAGAGCCGTCGCCTCTGTTGCGCTAGCCTGGCGCCAGGAGCCGGAATTACTTACGCAGAATCATCCAGCCAGAAGTGCGAGCGCGGAAAAAAAAGAGAAAGAAACGCCAGCTTCCCCCTCCCTTGACGCCACCACGCCAGCTGGGCGCCCGGCGCCAGCGTCACGTTCCCCGTTGCCTGCATGCCATGGCAATTGTGCGCCGCGGTTTCGACCGGCTGTCTTGTGATCGTCGTTTTTCAACAAGATATTATTGAACAGAAACATTTTCCAGTGCTGTATGGCACAAATTATTCAAGATACTGAACATCTCTCTGCATTTAGGCGTACACTGGGATGTGCAGTCCTATTGTTACTCTTTCGACTTCAATAAATGAGTACAAACAACTTTCCGCTCATCAGTTGTCGAGGTATTACACTGTGTCATGCACTAAATAAAAGAATACTGGTGCATGCACGACAGCTTACTGAAACACTGGCCTATGTAAGTTGATGCTCTTGTTCTACGAAACAAGATAAACTGATGATTTTAGGAAAGCAAGGCTAAAAAGAATCAACCCGAAGGCCGCGAGACAGAAAAATATCAAAAATGAAAATCGATTGGTTGATGCTTGCTTAGCGGTTGCCTGATTTGATGATGAACAACAAGTTCAGAACTCGGAAAATGAGGTTCGAAAGTAAGCAGGAGAGCCCCGCCGCTATGGTCTAGTGTCTAAGGTACTCGGCTGCTGACCCGCAGTTCGTGGGTTTGAATCCCTACGGTGGCGGCTGCATATTTTATGGATGCGTAAATATTATAGGCCCGTGTGCTCAGATTTAGATGCACGTTAAAGAAGCCCAGGTGGTGGAAATTTTTGAAGCCCTTCACTATTGCGTCTCTCATAATCGTATGGTGGTTTTCGGACGTTAAAGTCCACGTATTAAGCTATCAGTTGAAGTCGGCAGGAGAGCGTATGTCACCGACATTTGCTCACTCTTTGTAATATCAAGTACAGTTCTCTTATTCCAGCATGTATTTGTAACAGTGAACCACGACCAAGACAACCAGTGTACTGCTGTGGAGATAATGTACCAGCTATAGAAATCCCCATTTTCTAAAGAGCAACTGCTAGCAGAAAATATAAATATTTTGAGGATTATTATGCACCATTTCTTGACCCCAACTGCACGCCGACGTTCGCGAAAGAGATACGTAGAGGCATTATTTATTCGAAGGGAGACGACCTGTCCGTTGCTAGCTTGTGTACGTCATACTTGACCTTGGGCGCGCGTTTCGGCATTTACTCGAACAGCGGTGTGATGCTGAATAAAGATAAGAGTAGCCACTGCCCATAAATAGGATCAGTTAAAGACTGAAAATGAGTAAAAACCACTCTACATAATGAAATAATGCGCATAAATTCTAATCGCAGAAGTAAGTAATCGTGGAAATGCTAAAAAGGTGGTGCTGCCCCAGGGTGCAGCTCGCGGCAGTTCGCGCGTACGAAATGCAAATGGTAGAGTAGGCACGCTAAAATAACCATGAAGCGTTTACGTTCCCAAGCGCAATGTCTTCAAACAGCTGAGAATAGGCTGCTGTCACTGACACGCGTGTACCTCCCGACACAAATCAGCAAAATTTTTCACAGCGCACGCACCTGCGAGAAACGAACGCAGGTTTTGACAGCCGTACAAGCCTCGTCCGCGGATTTCTGTGAGCGTAACACCGGCAGTTCATGGGGAAGCACTAAAACGACGCACAAACACACGTTAATTGTTCTTGCGGAACGGCTCACCTTGAACCGAAGTCAGAGCCGAAAGCGCTCACCATTGTTGTCTCGAAATCATGAAGCCCTACGAACTATTCGCTGACCAAATGCATGCACAAGGCACAAAGACAGTTCAAGGTTCCGAAGACAGTTTGTAAAAATCCACTCGATAGATATATACCTCCGCAAAAAGACCTGCCTTCATGCGGTGGCGCTGTGGTCCAATGGGTCAGACATCTGCTGCACGTGCATGCAGTCTCGAGTTCGATTCCAGGGCTGTGCTTTGCATGTTAATGTCGCAAATATGGGTGATTGTGATAATAATTGTTGTCTAGTTACCTGTAGTCATATTATCCGCATCATTCTGGGCGAGACACCGCTTTCAAAAGCGTAAAATATTGCTCTTTTTAGTCACCGCATCAGGGCTGGGCCGCTTACGGAAATGTCACATTTAACCGCAGGCCGTATCTTGCGAGGAAAAATTTGACCTACAATCCCAGCTCATCTTTGTGTCGGCTATTCTGAAGGACACTTCTAATCACATTGGTTTCTCTAGGACTTGACTACTGAGCTGCATAGAAGCGGCGATAATTTCACTTGATTTCCTGCCTGCGGGCGTGTAGTTTAGCCAGAATTTGACTAAGAGTGTATAATCGCGTTTTACTCTCTCATGCCTGAAGAATATTTGGACATTTCACTCCCTCAAAGAGAGAAAGAATAGAATGCTGTTTCACTCTCTCGTTTTATAGAGAGTGAAAATGAATTTCACTCAACCTGATGCTTTAGAAATGTAGAGCACTTTGAAGGGCACTCGACTTTTTTTTCCTCTTTTCATACCTTTTGCAGTTTTAGAGTGTAGTTCTTATTAGCTTCGCGTAGCTTACTTGACAGTTGGCTTTTCAACAAGATAAATAGGCCGTGTTTTTGTATGATGTCTTTAACCTTTCCCCTTACCCTCTTTTCTCTTTCCCACATCCTTTTTATGCCATTCTATAAAGGGCTATGCAGTGTTATTATCGCATCCCGGATCACCAAGTAGTTACGACGCTCTACTCTGGATTGCGATTATGAGGGGTCGCATCCCAACTCCTTAAGGAATTTAGTCGCTGAGTACTTCTTTCGCTTTCTTTTCTACTTTTTTTTCTCTCTTTCTTCCTCACGCATTATAGTTATGTTTTCCCACGCCCGAAGAATCGATGCACATGTTCTGCGACAGAAGCAGAAGATGAAGCGAATGACAAAAGTTGCTCGTGCCGGTTAACGATGTACAATCGAATGCTGGCATAAACAGCTGCGCTGTGAAAAGTGGGTATCTATGGTTCTTGTTCAAATCAAGAGCTAGGCATGGTGCAAATGATCTCTGCGCATAAACTGAAGAAGCCGTTTGACATCTCAACTATTACGGCAGTTAATCAATATTGAGTTGTTTTGATGAAAGATTGCGGTGCGGCACATGGTAGAGCCCAGATTCCTCACGCACTTCCTTCTACATTGTCGATAAGATAACTGGGGAGAGGGGCAAGATGATAATTCATTAGAATGTGGCAGTATTACGTAAATTCGTGCATAGACTATCCTGACACAATATATAAACGGATTCAGTGGCTTAATAAATAGACCTGCATGTTTACGCTGGATGTGTCTCTTCTGATGTCCGTGCCTTTTTGGCGCGCAGTCGTACTGAAGGTCTGAGAAACGCTTGGGTAGCACACAAAACAAATTTATTCAAAGTAATGGAAAGGGACAGGTGGTCACCATTGTGGAAGGACCACTTCTAGCCGTCTATGTCAAGGACGAAAGATCATTCACAAAATTCACAAAGATGATTCATCGAGAATCGCGATGGTAGCTCATGCCTTACGTCAGCTGTGACGAGCAGATGGGGCTCAAACAACTTGAACAGCCTTGATTATTGCGACCATTGTAGTGTTTTATAATATTAGTGACAGGAAAGGAGAGGGCGGTACGGCTATACAGGTGTTGAGCACAGCAAAGGGATTCATAGTGCAACATGCAAATTAACCGAAAAGCTTAAATACCAGTGAACTCTACATTCGCCAATGATGCCCTTTTTGAATTACCAACTTTTTGGAATATTGCTCGAGGCCCCATTGTGTAATATCATTATGTGTCTTGCGTAGTTCTTTATACAAAGAATCTACCAGTACTTTTTAAAATAGTGCATATAAAGGGTGTACTGGAACTAGAGGAGGCTAATGCCACGAGCATTTTCTGTTGACTATATTATTTTGAAAACCAGCAAGTTAAAAAAGGTCGGCTCCCTTTCACATTCAATCAGGCGTACAAAAATAGAAAGTAATGGCAGTAGCACGTGTGGGATGACTAGCAAAGTAAAATATTGAATATGACAAAGTGATGTGCGGTTTTCATTGGTGCAGGGGTCATACTTGACCAAAAAGCACCAGAAAAAAATACATTCAAACAGATACTATCAAACAGGTGCTATCACTTAGGGCTCAAGCTTTTTTATTTTTTCTATTATAAACCGTTACGGGCTTATCCATCTCAACTCATAGCCCCCACCACAAGCCGCTCAACTCGGTCTTATCACACACAAAAAAGTGGCCGAGCTGAAATGCAGCACGAACACTTTTTTGTACTCTTTCTTTACACGGAGAATTGTTAAGTAGAACGCCTTACCTCCTGATGCATCACATTGATTCTTTTGTGCATGGGATAAAAGATATGGCTCCGTAGGTGCTGCGGCGCCTGGTGGGCGTCATGTGACGTCATGTATTCATTGTTTGCCAGGTTCGAATGAATGCTGAAACTTTTTTGTGCTGATATGTGGAGTTTAAAGTCCCTAAATCACCATATGATTATCAGAGACGCCATAGTGGAGGGCTTCAGAATATTCGACCACCTGGGGTTCTTGAACGTGTACCCAAACATTTTTTGTGCTATGTGAGTACGGGATGAGTGTTTTTATGAGCTCTATGTTATGTGTGTTATCCTATTATGGGTCATTTGAGCTTTGTGAGCGCTTACTGCCACAAAGATTGTTTGATCTTGTTGTTTTTGGATATTTTTCAATGTAAATATTGCGCAATATATCACTTCATGTACTTCTCATTTATCTTCTTTTTTTCGAGCTTGTGTTCTTTGTGCCCCACTCCTGCTTAAGGAATTCGTGGAAGGCCGGTATTATGTAACAAAATAAATTAAAATAAATATTACAAGAAAAAAGATTATAACAGCTTCATTTCACTGGTACGTAAGTATAATGGAAGAAACATGAAGGCTTACAAAAATGGGAAGAGCGTTGAACCTAAATTGAGTACGACCCTACGTGCTATGAAATATACATGATAGGTGTAGCCTTACCGTGGGCAACAAAACTGCAAAGTGGGCGAGAGAACAGAAGAGTGCGAAGGATATTTCAATAATCAAAATTAGCAATGAAGCGAGAAGGCCAGACAACTGGTGGCCATTAAAAGAACTTCATGGAGTCTAACAGAAGGCAAACGCGAAAACGTGAGGATGAAAGTTGAATTGGCAGATGAGATATAGAGGTTTCGGTGTCAAGCTGGGCGCAGTATGCACAAGACCGGACTATTCGAGAAATATGGGAGTGGCACGTACCCTTGAATTAGCATAGTCTTGTCCTTCGTGATAGTGATTATGACGACCACTCACTTCTGAAACGAGGACGCGCAAGTTTGATTACATGGTTCGTAAAGAGTTTCAAGTCGTTTTTTTTAGGGTTGACGTCCTTCGGGTGTGGGTCTGTCTATCCTCTGTCGTTGTCGCACGTAGTCACTGAGATGCGAGATGGGAGGCGGTGGTATTGCAGTGTTCAATAGACGGACGCATGGACGGATGGACAGACAGACTAGCAGATGGACAGACGGATTGATGAATGCGCGGAGCGGGTATGTATCACAGGGGATGCGAGATGGCGGTATTTGGAGTGTTTACTTGACGGGCGCACCGACAGACGGATGGACAGATGGACGGACGCGTGGACGTACGGACGGATGGACGCATACACAAACGGACGGACGTATGGATGGACGCTCGGATGATTGTGCGGACGGGCGGAAGCAAGAACGAGCAGACGGACTGAAGCATGGACGGGCTCACGGGCGCTTCGCCCCACTAATTATCGTTCACTCCATAAGTATGCTGTGATTTTTTTATTAGCCGTATTGTTACTGCGAGAAAAAGCATGCCATAAACCCAATTAGGTTTTAGCGTTAGTGTTTTCGGTGAGTGTCACATGTGCTTAGATTTCATTCACTCCTTCAATTATCTGAAATGCACTCTAGCGCCTTGGAATTATAGAGGGGAGCGGAGTATATGAATGATAATTGATAAATGATATGACAGGTTTAACGTCCCAAAGCCACCATATGACTATGAGAGACGCTGTAGTGGAGGGCTCCAGAAACTTAGACCACCTGGTGTTCTTCAACGTGCAACCAAATCTGAGCACACGGGCCTACAACATTTCCGCCTCCATCGGAAATGCAGCCGCCGCAGCCGGGATTCGATCCTGTGACATGCGGGTCACGAGCCCGCCAACCTTACCACTAGACTACCGTGGCGGGGCATTGGAGTGCATGTATGCAACAATAAAAATAATTCTAATATTCTAGCGAGCACTTTCAGTAATATTTAAAGGTTGGCTGCTGAATAATGTATATTTTCAGCTCGCAGGATTGTCTACATGAAGAGGCCTAAGTTACTAGTAACACAAAAATTGAAAAACATAGTTAACTAAGAAAAATTCTATGTTTTTGTTCCTCATTGAATTATCACTACCATTTCTTTTCGCAAAGTTTAGCTGCAGACTTCCCAAGGCTGGTCACCTGTACCGAGTTTTTATGATGCCACCAGTTTCAAGAACATAATTTTTGAGCATCACAGGGAAACGCATGGTTATTCGATTTTTTTTTTACTAAAACGCCCTTTCATGTGCGTAAGCCCCAATATAATGATGATATTGTTCAACACCCGTTCACAGAGACCTCGAACCGCCCATTGGCCTCGCCTGTAAAAGCAGTGAGGAAGAAAAAAAGAGAAAAGGGTGGCGCGATTGCCCAATTTTTGCGTGCTTTATAGCTTGCTGAACAAGGTTATACATGGGAACATTTATCGCTAGCTTTGAATAGACGATGTCATTGCCACTGGCGTCAAACATTATTGTGTTTGTTTATTTGTTGGACCTGCACTCAAACTAATAGAACTCCCTGAGGCTGAACTTCCCAATTCCACGATAGCCTTCGGTACACCCAATAGCTTATAGAAATTCACTTACACGCTATTCGGGCTGTGGAAGGCGTTTGCAACATTTGGACGCATGATTGATACATTTTTTGGGGCTTCAAGTGGTAGATAAATTTTCGCTACCTGCATGGACTGCGATCTTTTCAGATGACTCTGGGATCAATATATATAGAAAAGGTCGAAGCTGTCGTCACTAGCCTCAGCTCCAATTGCCTTGGAGCACAGTAGCGCCTTAGTTCGATATGGCACACTTCCGAACACTTCGTGCTGTTGCTGCAGCACCTAAATTGACTATCAAATGCTGCCGCAGATTTCTGTGCCTTTTATTTTATTTTGTATGTTTCATTTGCAGCTTCCCCACAATTAAAGCATATTCGGCAGAGCTCCGCCATGGCTGCGACCTTTGAGCGTGGTCACCATATGCGACGATGCGTCTAGCAAAGTCAGCTTCATTCTTACGTCGCCTTCAATCTTGCGAAATTCAGATCTGTTCGACGCAAGTGAAGGACAGACAGAGTGAACTTTATTAAGACAAGAATGCTGAGAGCACCCCAAACGAAACAAGGACACTGGTGATGTCGGATTCGGTATTGACTTGCCCAGCGTGAGTTTGACAAGTTAACCATTGATTATGCCACATATGCACCTCTGAAAGCACGGCCGAAAATGCACAAGTGTAGTGTAGCCCAAACCATACCGCCCCTCCTCCACCCCTCCACCAAAAAAAGTTCCAACTAGGCGGCCCGTGTACTTATATCTACGACACGTACCCACTCGCCGTCATCGATGTGCTTGCATAGAGTGAAGTGGGAATCCCAGCATTGCATTCCTTGTGAACATATTGCCTCAAGCAACGTTACCTACCATCCTTAAAGAAGTTAGCCGTCTAAAACACAATGTAAGTCTTCGAGACAGTTGCGCTACCATCACCACTACCTCTGTGATGGAGGTGAATGACTTTTATTCAGTGCCATCTGGGTCTAGTAATGCACGCCTTCAACGCTGCCTCACAGTGTGCACATACCGAAGGAGTGAGGATTGTACTTTTCTCGAGCTCTGATGACGTGGACTACAGCTGCATCCACCTGTTGCGGAGCTGGAAACGTCTCCCCACTCCTATATTTTTCAAGTTTGGTTGCGTGTAGATACACGGACACTAGCAAATGCACGAGCAAACATACAATAAATAAAATTACCCCCCTCCCCCTTGAGAAAACTTTGTGGCTACGCACCTGTTATTCACCGGTACAACTGTTGCGTCGTACTCAGCGTCACGAGAATCCCCTTGCCATTTTCCTGCACAGTAACGACCACTGACGCCATCTCAACCAGTAGGACTGCGCCGTCGATAATTCGTATGCTTCTCATTGTTCCTACCACCAAAACATACACGATTCTTGTCATTGATCACATGGTAAGCAGAAACTTTACCGTTTTCATCTGCATCGGCTAGTAATGTTGAATTTCATTTCAACCGCTATAGGCATGCGCAGGGTTCCCGTTTAGGGTGGGCAATACTTCAACGCATGCAACGTCCACCCCCCTCTTTATTCAGATTATACATGGGGCAGACATATCGCCTCCCTTAGACACTATGAGGGTGCTCCACATCCTAGTCAATGAATGGAAAAGATTTTCCGCCCCTCCTAGATGACTAGGAGAGGGTGGCACCCCCTCTGCCCCCTGTGTACGCACGCTTATGCACACGACGTCATTATGCAGCACGGCGCAATACAGGAGCCGCTCATTGACCGAAAAACGTTTATTTTTCTCTGACGTCGTCAAGCAATACTGTAGATATGCAAAGTCTTTCACCGGATCACCATGTTACAATCATGAAACGAATGCTTTAACAGAAATATATCTAACATGATGTTATATATTAAAGTACGCTGCTATATACCAATTACTAAGACTGACACAGTGTGTTTATTTCATAACGTATATGCCGAGAACACTGCTGCGCAGACGACGACTGTACTCTCTCCTGTTTTCTACCTATTACGACTAGAGCCTACAGCACGTTATGTACAATACCACCTTTTCGCGTTTCTGTAAGTGAGTCGACGGCAGTTTCCTAAGAATCTAAGCGTAAAAGCAGGTCGTCTAACAGCCTGATCTCACTCTACTGCTGGTAACCAGCGTTGAATACATAACCGAGATGGCTTGAAGACTTTTAGACTTGTGTACCCGTCACTGAGTTAAATGGTTGTGGGCTCCTTGCGCTAGCCTCGGTCATTAGGCCGCATGAGATTTCTTTGAATGTAGTAATCAACATTGGCGAGATATGAGACATCGCATATGGAACTGCTAAAACTTTACTATCATGCACTGTGCCGCGTTGTTCTGCCCGTAATCCTCCAGGATGGCTTTGTTTTGGAAGAGAAAAGCACCACTGATTCCCGAAGCAGTGAACGCTACGCGTGAAAAAAAGACGATATCGCCACGTTCATTCGTCAAGTTTGTTATGGCCCCGTTACCTTGTACGTACCTCTCAACGCAAAATACACTGCAGTGTTCGAGAAGCTTCAGGACTGAAGTATAGATCATTTCGTCTAAAAAACGCCCACTTCGCGAACATTACAGATTATTCTAGAACCTATGTAGCTTCTAGCGATAACGCTAAATTCTTTGGCGACACGTGTATAAATGCCGACGTGCTTCACCGCTTGTCAGTGCACCGACGGCCGACGCCCCGTTCGCCGCCATCAGCGCGAGTCTGCTGCTGTAACCTGACTTTTCTTTGCCGGTCACAGGTTTATCCAAATCAACAGTTTGATCTTAACATCCAGTCTGCTTTTGTCGGCCGTGTCACAATCTCGTGAAAATATGGTAATGATGCGCACCGTACAGGAGAACTGGACTGGAATAACTATACCCTACAGGCTCCAGCACGTGCTGAGGGCCTGGCGGGCGTCTGCCAATCTCTATTACGGTGGAGGAGGATGCCTGGAAATTCCATAATCGGGGGTTGTTTTACGTACATCTACACTACAGGTATCTTGCATGCGCGTGTTCTGATGGCAGAAAGCGAAAGTGGGGTCTGAAACGCTCATGTTCTTCATCGCCATCGGCGTTATTGTCATTGAGGGACAACGGAGTGCGTTCGGGCATAATTCTGCCTTGAACAACGATCGTTTTTCCTAAACTGTCAGACTTCCTGACTCTCTCTGAACAAGCGGAACGGAAGACGTCAGCCCCCGAGATGGGGGACCATCCATCCAACGAGACAGCGGGTCCTAACCATTTGCATAAGGATGGACCGGATGTGAGTGACCGCGTTGGCGCATCTGCTCTTTGTGACGATTCTACCGAGAGCTCACAATTGGAAGAGATTGGATCGGAAGCCGACTTAAGGACATTCCATACCCGCCTGTTGAAAGGGAAGCTTCGCAGGACGTCATCAACGGTGAAGCCACAACCGGCGCTAGACAAAGGCAAGCGATGTTTCACCATCTCATATATACCCATCTCTAAATCAGACAACTTGAACTCACTAAACAGACAGTTATTGACTAAATATTTCGAGCGAGTTGCACCTGCTCAAGTGAAAGAATTTTGCAAAAGTAGCAGGAAAAACATATTGTCTGTTGATGTGACAAACAAAACAATTTTTGACAGACTGAAGGCCGTCACGCAGCTTGGAAATATTTCAGTTCGCGCGTTCCTCACTCAAGGGAAAGGAACAACGACTGGCTTGATAAATGATGTCAACGCTGATATCACAGACGCTGGCCTTCAGAATCTTGGGACGTCGACTGTCAGAATCATGACCATACGCCGCTTCGGGCAGTCTTGCAGTATCAAACTAGTATTTGATTCTGAGACTCTGCCTTCTAGCGTCAAGGTTGGATACGTGAGACCTACCGTGCGCCCTTACGTGCCACGGCCTTTTGCAGTGTCACAAGTGCTGAAAGTTGGGACACGTCAGCGCAGTGTGCAAAAGTGAGACAACTTGCCAGCGGTGCGGCGGGTCTCATAAGGTGGAAAACTGCGAAACCGCTGTTCCAGCGAAATGCCCAAACTGCTCTGGTGCACATGAAGCAACGTCGAAGGAGTGCCCGAAGATCAAAGAAGAAATTCGCGTCCTGCGGAAGATGGTCAGAGACAACTCGACACACAGAGAGGCTGTCACGTCCATCCGCAGACGCAGACGTCGTCCAAAACGTAGGCACCAGCGAAAGCATAGTGGACATAGGAGTGATGCATCACCATCAGCAACAGATGAACATACGCGTGCGCATTATCAGGCCGCTACACACATGTTGTACGCACCACGACCCAGGGATGCAGAAAATGAACCAACGCCCGCGTTGCACGCCGATGCTTCAGATACTGAGTGGCCTTCGCTATCGACCGGAGGAATGAAAAAGACCACATCATGGGCTGCAACTTCAAAGAGGGCGGAAAATGATAGGCAAGACACCGAGAAGAACCAAACTATGCTGAAGCATCAACTAAAAGTTTTTTGTGTCATTCTCAACGACCTACACACGCCAAGTGTGAAAACAGCAGTGCAGATCCTCAACGTGCTGGAACCGCTAGTGCTGGCCCTTCCATAAACAATATGGCGAATTTCTTCGATGAACGTGTGCGCACCTCTGCTCTAATGCAGTGGAACGCACGAGGTTTGCGAAGCCGATTGTCCGACTTTCGACAACAGATGTTTAAATACAAATTTCCGTTGGTTGTAATATGTGAGCCGAATATGACGATGTTGTTTCGCATTTCCGGATACTTCATTTTGTGGTCACGCGATGATCGAAATGCGAGCAAAGTAATTATATGCGTACGTCAAGATTTAACGTACGTGAGACTTACCGTGGCTCCTCATGCTTCTAATGACTATATTTGCCCATCTATAAAGCACAAGCGACGTTCAATTTCAATCATTGGTGAATACAGTCCTCCTAGAAGCCACGTGGACTGTTCCCATCTCTTGTCTGTGCTCCAAGCTTGCCCTGGACCACATGTATTAGTTGGTAATTTTAATGCACATCATCTTATGTGGGGTTCTGCCTCAATGACACAATTGCCCGGGGCCTTGTGGGGTTCTGCCTCAATTGACCGGGGCAATTGAGGCAGAACGGAAGGAAGACGCCTACGCAACAGTTGTCCCCTTTCCGAGCTTTGGCTCTAAAGCAAGGTTGACCTGAAGTAGAGGTTGCAGGAGATTACTAACACTTACTCGTAGGTCTGTCCTCACAGATATCACCTTCGTGTTTAGCCTCTCCACCATTCAGCGACGATCGCCTCGACTTACCATTCACAATGCACGAACTCGGCGCTGAGATTTCTGCGTCCCGACGCTCGTCCGCACCATGGCCTGACAGAATTACTTATTTGGCTTTACATCACCTCAGCCAGGAAGCAAGACAGGCTCTCATGTCGTCCTTCAACTATACGTGGGAAACGGCGACAGTCCCAGAGAGTTGGAAGTGCAGCCACATAGTGGCCTTACTGAAACCAGGCAAGCGCTCACACGAGTTGTCTTCTTATAGACCCGTTGCCCTAGCCAGTTGCATCGGTAAGGTTATGGAACGTATGGTGCTGGCAAGATTAGAATGGCTGCTGTAGAATAATGTCGGCTTGCCAGATTTTGTAAATGGCTTCGGTAGAGGTCTATCATCTATAGACGGTGTTGTAGATCTAGTTTCTTCTGTTGAAAACGAAAGACAACGTTGGAGATTGGAAGGGGCCATTTCCTTAGATATAAAGGGCGCGTACGATAGCGTCTACCATGAGGCCATTCTTGACGCACTTGAAGACATTGGCGCAGGTGGTCGACTACAAGCATGAATGGTGAGCTATCTCAGAGGACGTACCATTCTTTATGTCGACAACTGACGGTGACACGGCCAAACACCTCGTAAGCCATGGAGTTCAACAAGGCGCCGTCCTGAGCCCCATGCTTTTTAACATAGCACTCATTGGCCTTGAAGCTGAGCTTCCCGACCTTGTCAGAATCAGTGCGTATGCGGACGACATATGCATATGGGCATCTGAAGCAACGCGACCACAACTGCGAGCGAGACTACAACAAGGCACATCAATAACATCTAAGTACTTACGTCGTCAGGGTCTGGAACTTTCAATAGCAAAATGTGCGGCATTGGTATTTACGAAAAGATCAATGTCGCTGTACCCAATCTTCGCTCACGGAGAAGTGATTCCTGCGGTCAAGCACCACAGCTATTTAGGGGTCGTCATTGATCGCAACCTGTCCTGGTCCAAAGCATGTGACTGTGCTGCGAAACAAACTAATCAGTTTTGTGTACGTTCTTCGTGTTATAGAAGGACTGAGATGAGCTCTTCAGAAAAAATGGCAGCATATCCACGGAGTGAATGATGGAGAGTGGGGCGAAGCAATCGTCCGTCCATGCGTCCGTGTGTGTGACCGTCCATGCATCTGTTCGTGTGCCCGTCCCTGCGTTCGTTCATGCATCCGCCCCTGCATCCTTTCATGCGTCCATCCATGCAAATGTCTGTGTGTCCGTTCGTCCATCTATTCAACACTCCAAGTCCCACTATCTCGCATCTTTTTATCATATATTCCCCATATAGAAGCACCGCCATTCAGTGGACATTCCAAGGACTAAACGAGTGGTGGCACACGCACACTTTCTTACTGCTTGCGCTTCGGGTCTACTTCCCACCTACAACCACCTAGAGTTCATGGTATATAATAGTTCACTGTATTCTTGGCACTGCGGCCCAATGCTCACTAAACCTTTCTAAAACCAAGGAGGTTACGCCCAGCGAGTATAACGTAGCAACCTTGTCCTGTCAGATAGTGCTCAATGTACATGCCAGTGGCTGCTAATGTGAAATGAGAGAAAGGAGGATTCAGCTTTTAATTTCTTATGGCTTGCGCTTCGTATCTGCTTCCCCCTTTAAACTACTCGAATTCATTCATGGTATATACTAGTTCTTTGTATTCATGGCCCTGCGGCTCAACGCTCGCTAAACCTTTCTAAAACTAAGAAGGTTACACCCAGTGAGTATAATGTAGCAACCCTTTCTTGTCCGATATTGCTCATTGTACATGCCAATGGCTGCATATGGGGATCGCAGCGTGCGCGTTGACTGAAAAACCGATTGCTCCTGTCTCTCATTCCCCATTAGCAGCCATTGGCATGTACATTGAGCACTATTTTTTATTGTTAAACAACGCACAGAAGAAATCTCTCACCGGCACCACCTTGGAGGTCAAATGTTATACCTATTTCGGGTATGTGCCACTAGTGGTTATGTACTACAAGGGATGCACAAGCCACGGCATAAGGAGCTTCGCCCCTAAAAAAGTCTTTTGCAGTTATACAAGGCATTGTTTGTGGGCTATATATGGTGCAGCTCACCTGTACTTCCAGCATGCGGGCAACGTGCCTTCGTACTGTAGAGAGCCTTAAGAAACGAGCGCTGAGAGTATGCCTTGGCCTGCCACTGCGCACATCAACCTCTGGCATTATAGAGGAGTCCCGCACTGACCCTGTACAGGTGTACACGTCCTGCGAGCCTTTTCGAGTGCACATTCGTCTGCTGACCCGACATACACAGCACCCGTTGTCTGTGGACCGACCAGGCTGTACCTATTAGCGATTCCTCGATACGCATAGGCACATTATGCCTTCAGGCTTTGCACTTGCCATAATCCCACCAGTGCCTCCATGGACATTGACTAAACCGCTGGTGTGCCTTCACATACGTGGAATTCCGTGTAAGTCCCGTGTTTCTTATAGTGCCCTCAAGCAACTTACCTTGACACATTTAGATGACCGATACAGCGACTCTGTGCACATTTACACCGATGGATCCGTAACTTCATCCGCCTCAGCTGCAGCCTTCGTGATCCCTCAACTCGGTATTTCCCGACAATAGAAATTAGATCACAAGTCATCTTCGTCAGCTGCAGAACTTGTTGCTATACAAGAAGCCATAAAACTTGTGAACAACCAATCACCGCGTAAATGTACGATTCTGTCTGATGCAAAATTAGTGCTTCAAGCTATCCATTCTTGCTCATGAAGAGGCCAATTTTACGAGTTAGCGTTAGGAATCGTCCAAGCATTCGACCTAACACACAGGAGCGGTCACTTGATTACACTCCAATGGATTCTTGGAGACTGCGGCCTGGTTGGTGACAAAACAGCCGATAGCGAAGCAAGAGCGGCAGTATAGAATGCTCCTTTGTACGTCAAAGTACCGTATCCACGAAGTGACGTCAACACATTGTTGACATCACTCATGCGCGAATGCACTGCCACTTACTGGTCGCTACCAGATCACCGGAACAAGCCCCTGCGGGAGACAGAAGCCGGTGTGACTTTTCGTCTTCCAGATAAATTCAGGCAAAGACATGCTCATATACTGCACTGAATTCGCCTGGGCGTCGCCTTCACTCGCCACTACACCCACCTAATCGGCCGTGCGGACAGCCCGAATTGTGAACGCTGCCAAGTGCGCGAAACGATAGCTAACATATTTTGTGATTGTGCGTTATACGTGGCGCAAAGGAAAATGCTAACTGTAACGTTGATTTGATTGGTTTGTGGGGTTTAACGTTCAAAAATTACCATATGATTATGAGAGACGCTAACTGCAACGTTAGCAAGCATCGGACGAACACCATTAAGTGAAAGCCACATATTGACCGCAATGAACGACCAAAGAGTGTCAAAAACTGCTACCAAGGCTGTTCTAGACTCTATAAAAAGCACTGGACTAGAAACTAGACTGTAGGGTGCCATGATAAGTGGCTACTGTGAATACGCACCAGCTCTTCTTGTCCCCATCATCAACCTTCATCCCTGTTTTCTTCTCTTTTCCCTTATCCTCTGTGTAGAGTAGCAGGCTAGAGCGAACTAGCTCAGGCCGACCTCTGTGCCTTCTAATAAATTCTCACTCACTCATACACTACATACACGGTACACACTTCTCAATCTAAGTGCTCTAGGATTTTCCCCTACTTCGAAATCTAGAGCCGTGGTCATTATAAAACCCGTGTACTTCCGATCGGCAGCCGAGCACCGTACCAACTAAAAGAAATTCTGTAAAAATAACAAAACAAGAAAACACACTCACTATTTTTTTGGAATTCGAAGCCGCCTTGAGCCGAACAGACCGCGTGCGAGCTACCAATTCAGTCGCTCAACCAACTCGGCCATAGCGTCACGTTTTGTTCATGTTATTTATAAATGCATATTTTAGTTTATAACAGTTGGTTTGACGTATTGATACATTCACTGAGGGACAATAATCGTGTAACTGATGCACAAGCATTCAAAGGCTTACTTACTTATATACTTAGGAAGTCCAGAAAAAGAGCAAACGTTCTTCAAAAGGTTGGTAAGGATGAGCACCTCATCAAGATGAGGCGCCAGTCTCGTGCGAAGTCAAGTTTTTCATAAATGCCCTTTTGATTTCATGCCTTACGCATGAAATGAATAGTTGAAGTAGCTTTCGCATTACACTCGCATGCGGGTTTTTCATAGACAGTGCAGTCCCATAAGAAAGGACATATCAAATGGCACTTCATCAAGTCATGTTGAGAGGATTTAACGTATGATATGTGAATCAATTTTGAAGTCATCTTTAACGGTTCGTTGAAGGATGTCCCAAAACAGAACGGAATCTTGGCCGCTAATGCAGAACTGTTCTATTGTGCTTGGGACATCGCAGAGACAACAGTTAGCTGAAAGAAACAAAAATACTCTTCTTTTTCAACCATGGTTTTACCAGCAGCGTATCTGTATAAACTTTTGTTTAGAAGGTTTCCATATCTGAGGAAATAAACATTTTTTGGCCTTGTTTTGTACACCTTCACCTTAGTAGTCCGATTATATTGTGCGGTAAAGTGGAGGTGGAAAAAGCGTGGCTACCAAACCTTTATAAGTTTTCTGCGTGATACTGCGTATAAGTAATCTATGTAAAATCAAATTTGGAGGAACCAAACAGCAATCAAAACATCACTCATAAATCTTCACAAACACGGGCGTGCAGAAATCTGAAGAAACAATTGAGTCAGGTAACACAGTTAACAAATGTGATCAGCAAAAATAATCGAGTTATTGGATGAGCCCTGTCGCGAAAAAAGCAGAACCGCAAACTTTTTTGTCACAGATATGAATGAACTAATCGCAGCCCTCCATTCCATAATGGCCTGAACAGATTGCCCCGTCTCAGTTTTTGAAATGTCAAAGACCACACGAAAAGTTTATGAAAGTACGATGAAAACGGTGTATGTAAAATTGTGTGCAGTTAATAGGTTGCAATACATAGTAAACTTTGTAGCTAAAAATGCATTTCAAGATGAATCTCTCCCTAGTATGAAAAAAAGACCTGGAACAAAAACCTAGGCCTCTCGTTGAAGCTTAGAAACTCGCCATTTGCGGTAACGGGCATTGAATCTGTACGCATCAGAGGTACACCGAGATACACGGCAGGGTAGTTTCCTGCAAACTTGTCTGCCGCACACCGAGCGCGCGGTGATAAGACTGGTGTGCAGGATAACATGGTCCAAGACGTAGAGAGAAGGAATGTAGGAAAGGTAGGGAGGTTAACTAGACTATGCGTCCAGTTTGCTACCCTACACATGGGGAAGGGGAGAGGGGAGTAAAAAAAGAGAGAGAAGGATATACACATGTCCAAAACGTAAGTCGAAGAAGCGATTGTTTTGTAGAAAACTACACTTTGGAACTTATTTTTCATCACGATCAAACCTTCTTGTGGGCTCAAATCAAAACTTAGTCTTGGTACCACTTGGATCTCCGAGAAATGTTCAGTTTTCCCTGCAGTTTTTTTTTTCGGACGGCGTTTTTTCCCCGGAAAACAAAGCGCAATTTCGATACCTTCCCATGATGTAAACTTTAATTGTTGTGAGAACAGAGTGGGAAACCACGACGTTAACAAAGATGCATTTGTGAAGGGCAGTACAGCTGCTATAGAACTCATTCAATAAATAGGTTTTGGAATTTCTACGCCTACGACTATTTATCCTCAAAAAATGCTCCCGTCCTATTAAAAACGTGAGTGCTTCCAGCCGTTGCCAATAGAAGCGCTGATCTTTGAGTGTCTCTGAAAGCTGGATATGGTGCCAGGGGGTAGTTATTAGCAGAGTTCGCAGGGCGTGATAACTTACGAATCTAGAATGCCTTCTTTGAAAGAGGGGCTAACATTAAGTTAACATGGCGAAGTCTTAATGGCGAAACTAAAAATAGACTTAATTCTGCGTCCACACCCAAGCAATGTATAGGGTGTAGAAATAGATGAATAGATCAGAGGTACTAACCGTAGATTGGTAAGAGCTTGTATTCATTTATAGGTAGAAAAGCAAACACAAAAACTGATACGCAAGAAGCCACTTGAAGAACTAGCGTTGAGGCTGAAAATATGGGAAATCAGAGTTACGCTTGAGAATAGATTCGAGGCACTAAACGAGGTAACCGACGTTCGCGTTGACACAATGGACAATAATTTTAGTAGCATCATCAAAGAGTGTGCAAAGCAAGTCAGGCGTAAAGTCACTAGACACGACACTGGCAGGTTCTTTGAAGAGATGAAAAATGTTTTTAAGAGACAACAAATCACGAAAGCTTCAAACGCAACCGACAAAATAGAGGTATCGGAGCTTTCGAAGTTAATTAGTAAGCGTAAGGTAGCCGACGTTCTGGAGGTAAAATATAGATCGAAATGAGCAGGCTGTAAAAAGCGGCAGACGCCTAAAAGCTGCGATGGCAAACTTGTGCATAGGCAAAAATCGCATATGTTCCATAAAAAACAAGGAAGGCAATGTCATAATTAATATAAATGGGATAGTCGAGGTGGTGGAGGAGTTCTACGAAAAGCTGTACAGAAGTCAAAATAACGCGGGAGGTGTCGTGAGAAACAATAATAGTCCACCGGAATTCGACATCCTACCGGTAACGACAGAGGAAGTATCAAAAGTCATAGAAGGAATAAAGAAATGAAGCCGCTGAGGAAGATAAGGTAACAACAAATCTTCTGAAAGATGGCGGAAATTTATGCAAGAAATAATAGCCACATTATATATGAAGTATCTCTTCACGGGAAGGGTACCAGAATTATGGAAGAACGCCAACATCATCCTAGTCTAACAGAAAGGAGACGTCAAGGATTTAAAAAATAAAACAGACCGATCACCTCACCGTCCGTTCTCTACAAACCATTCACAAAATATTAGCGAACGGAATTAGGAGAACAATAGAGCTCAACCTACCGAAGGACCTAGCAAGATCTCGTACAGGCTACCCCGCAATGGACCATATTCATACTATCAATCAGGTGAAAGAGGGTTTATTGACGACTGTTGCGACGGTGGTCCTACGAAGAAACACGATCGTGCAAGAGCAACGGTTAAGCAGATGCCGGCGATGATCAGCACGAGCCGAGCGAGCGAAGCCCAGCACCCAGTACCCAAGCGGTGGCGATTGTTGCTTGCCAACGACGCTCTTTCTTCTTCACAATTTGCCCCCCGCCGAAAAAGAGCCATCCTGGCGACCTAAGAGTCTGAAGGGAGAGGGCTATAATATGGCTGAAGGCGGGCGACGTTGACGATGTCACGTCCACGCCGGCGCATGTCGTCAGATGGGGAAAGTGGCTCGATGAGAAAATTCACCGGCGAGGTTTGCTCCAAAACGCGGTATGGGCCCTCGTACTTTGGAACGAGTTTTGAGGAAATGCCGAGGGTTTGATAAGGAACAGCCAGCCATACAAGTTATCCCGGGGAATAGCTGGGGCTTTGTGAAGAGTCAGCGTTCTTTTCTTTCTGGCGCTGTTGTTCTCGAGACGTAAAGGTGCGTGCGAGTTCACGGCACTCTTCCGCATTTCGGGCAGCTTCGGACACAGATGGGCATTCGTATGCGTCAGGACGGTATGGAAGGAGAGTGTCGATGGTGTGGGATGGTTCGCGTCCATAAAGAACAAAGAAAGGTGAAAATCCAGTGGTAGACTGTGCCGCGGTGTTATATGCGAACGTAATGAATGGAAGAATGCGATCCCAGTTAGTATGATCGGATGTCACATACATGGCGAGCATATCGCCAAGTGTGTGGTTAAATCTCTCCGTGAGCCCGTTAGTCTGCGGGTGGTATGCCGTGGTCTTGCGATGAACAACATGGCATTCAGAAAGCAGAGACGTGACGACTTCTGATAGGAAGGCTCGACCTCGATCGCTTAGTAGTTCTCGAGGTGCACCATGTCGTAATATGAAGCGATGAAGGATGAAGGATGCTACGTCCCGCGCAGTGGCACTTGGAAGGGCGGCGGTCTCAGCGTAGCGTGTTAAATGGTCCACAGCGACTATAATCCACCGATGTTCATCTGATGTTGTCGGTAGAGGGCCATAGATATCAATTCCGATCCGATCGAAAGGTTTGGCAGGGCACGGAAGCGGTTGAAGCGCACCGGACGAGTGGAAAGGCGGTGATTTGCGACGTTGACAGTCAGGACAGCCCATAACGAATTTTCGAACGAAATTATACATTCCGCGCCAGTAGAAGCGATGGCGAATGCGTTCGTAAGTTTTGAAAACTCCGGCATGACCACATTGGGGATCGTCGTGAAAGGAGGCGCAGATTTGTGATCGCAAGCTGCGCGGGACAACCAAGAGCCACTTACGACCTTCGGGGGCGTAGTTGCGTCGGTGTAGTAGCCGATCACGAATGGCGAAATGAGCAGCTTGACGTCGGAGAGATCGTGGTACCGCAGTGGTTGACGATCCAGAAAGACAGTTAAAAGAGAAGCGATCCACGGGTCCTTGTGTTGTTCACTGGTAAAGGAGTCGAGGTCGAGAGATGCGATGGAGATACCAGTGATTCCGCAGGCCGAGTCGGGAAGTAAAGGCGAACGCGACAGGGCGTCGGCGTCAGAATGCTTGCGTCCGCTGCGATAGATGACACGAATGTCGTACTCCTGGATTTGCAGTGCCCACCAAGCTAGGCGGCCAGAAGGGTCTTTCAATGTGGCGAGCCAACAAAGTGCATGGTGGTCCGTTACCAGGTCGAATGGGCGACCGTACAAATAAGGGTGGAACTTGCGAAGCGCCCACACTAGCGCCAAGCACTCTTTTTCAGTGACGCTGTAATTGGCCTCAGCTTTAGTAAGTGTGCGACTCGCATAAGCGACGACGTATTCGGAGTAGCCCGGCTTGCGTTGGGCGAGAACGGCGCCTAGACCAACCCCACTAGCGTCTGTGTGAACTTCCGTTCCAGCTGTTGGGTCGAAATGCCGAAGAATTGGAGGAGATGTTAGCAGACTACGGAGCGTGGCAAACGCGACGTCGCAGTCAGAAGACCATGATGAAAGGTCTGCATCACCGCGTAGGAGGTTGGTCAGTGGTGACATGATCGATGCAAAATTTCGCACGAAGCGCCGGAAGTATGAACATAGTCCGACAAAACTGCGTAATTCTTTCAGTGTTGTAGGTTTCGGGAACTCAGCGACTGCTCGCAGTTTTGCAGGGTCGGGTCGAACCCATGCTTGGAGACGATGCGCCCTAAGATGGACAGCTCTCGCGCGGCGAAGCGGCACTTTTTAAGGTTCAGTTGGAGCCCAGCGTTGGTTAAACACGTCAGAACCAGTTGGAGCCAAAGCAGATGCGTAGGAAAATCGGGAGAGAAAACGACAATGTCGTCGAGGTAGCATAGACACACAGACCACTTCAGTCCACGCAGTGTGTTGTCCATGAGCCGTTCAAACGTGGCAGGAGCATTACAAAGACCAAATGGCATTACGTTAAATTCGTACAGGCCATCTGGTGTAATGAACGCAGTTTTCTGGCGATCAGCTTCTGCCATAGGAACCTGCCAGTATCCAGATCGTAAGTCTAAGGAGGAGAAGAATTCGGCTCTTTGTAGGCTGTCAAGGGCGTCGTCTATGCGCGGTAATGGATAGACGTCTTTCCGCGTCACCTTGTTTAATCGCTGGTAGTCGACGCAAAATCGAATCGATCCATCTTTTTTTCGAACTAGGACGACAGGAGATGCCCAAGGACTGTGCGATGGTCGAATAACGCGACGGCGTAGCATCTCTTCGACCTGGTCGTTGATGACGTGACGTTCTGCAGCAGAGACACGGTACGGTCTTTGACGCAATGGCTGGTGCGAACCGGTGTCAATGTAGTGGTGCACTGCGGAAGTCCGACCCAGTTGCGGCTGAGAAACGTCGAATGAATTCGCGAAGTGCTGGAGGAGATTAAGAAGCTCGGCGCGTTCATGGGCACTTAAGGTGTCGGCGATGGAACTCGAGAAGGTGTCACTCGATGAGCACTCCAGTGGGGAAAGGGCATGAAGTTCGGTCGAGGCGCTACTGCACGATTCGTCTGGCATGTTAAGGAATAAACAGGAATCGAGGTACTCCACTCGACCGAGACATTCGCCGGCAAGTAGCGTAAGCGGTGCAGAAAGGGGGTTGTGGACGAAAATATTGCTTCGGCCCGCAGTGACGTCCAGTGTAGCGAAAGGCAAGGAAACTGCTCTGCGGCTCATGAAAATGTCGGAAGGTGAAACATTACTGTAGCATCGTTATAGTCATCGCTGCAAACCGGGACAACGGCAAGAGAGGCTGGCGGAATTTCAGTGTCCTCACGCACGACAAGTTTTGGCGACCGCTCAAGGGTTTCGTGCAAAGGTTCGTCACACAGGTGCGAAAATTGAACTTCAGCGCGTGCGCAGTCGATGATGGCATGATGATTTGACAGAAAGTCCCACCCTAGGATAACGTCATGCGAGCACACCGAAAGGACGATGAACTCGACAACGTACATAGAGCCTTGGATGAATATGCGGGCCGTACAGTTGCCAAGAGGTCGAACTTGTTGTGCGCTAGCTGTACGAAGCGATAGTCCAGAGAGCGGCGTGGTCACTTTGCGTAGGGAGCGGCAGAGCTGGGCGGCTATAACAGAAACGGCAGCACCTGTGTCGACGAGGGCAAAGGTAGAAACACCATCGACAGATATAGCGACGACGTTAGCTGGTGAAGTGCGAGGACTTGAGCATTTCGACGACGGCGCAGTTCTTGCCTCTGGAACTGCGGCGTTCAGTTTTCCCGGTTGGAGGAAGCGGGTCTAGGGCGCATTGGGGACAGTGATCGCCTGCGAGGAGATGGGGAGCGGGGAGAGTGAGTTTGAGGCTGGTGTGACCGAGACTCAGGAAAGTTAGTGCATCCATACTGCGGTGAGGGATAGGGAGCAGGTATGTGCATGGGCTGTGGGTCATACGGTAACGGCAGAGTAGCGTCGCGGAGTGGGTGGAAGCGACGGCGACAATATCGTGCCACGTGTCCTGGAGTACCGCAGGCGTAGCAGATCGGTCGATTGTCAGGAGTGCGCCAGGAATTGCTGACTCGTGGTGCGGCCCAAGGTGTCGAAAATGGGGCGGAGTGGGGAGCGACTGAAGACATGGGTGGCAAATGCTGCTGTCGGGGTCTGCTACGTACCACCTGGGCATACGTAAGGGGCGCGGCCACGGGCTGCATAGCCGGCGCATGGGCAACAGGTATGGCCACAGGCTGCTGGTGGGCAGCGACGGGAACAGCCTGAGCTACCTCTTCGGCAATAACGTCGCGGAGTGGTGAGGGCAGACGAGAGGACGGCGGCTGCTGCGTGAAGGGAATCAACGACAGTTGCCGAGCTACTTCTTCACGCACAAAGTCTTTAATCTCTTGCAGGGTTGGTGAGTGGTCGGGAACAGAAGTGAGACTGGAAAGCGAGTCGGCGTGTGAGGAAAATGGGCGAGTCAGGGCGCGCTGCTTGCTCAACTCGTCGAAACTTTGACACAAAGTGACAAGTTCCGCAACGGTAGCAGGATTACGGGCCAGGAGCAGCTGATATGCACCGTCATTTATCCCTTTGAGGATGTGTTGAATCTTCTCCGACTCGGGCATGGTGGTGTTCACACGGGCCCCTACAAATAGCCGGATTACAACTAGCCCTTACAAATAGCCTTCATAAAATACGAAAAGGTCTTTGACTCAGTCGACTCATCACCAGTAATGCAGGCACTACGAAATCAGGGCATCAAAGAACCCTACATTAACACACTGGAAGAAATCTGCGGGGGATTCAAAGCCACCATAGCTGTTCATAAAAAAATGTGGCAAATACTCAGTAAAGAAGGGTGTAAGGCAGACGAAAACAGATCTCTGTTTTGCTATTCAGTGCGGGTACACGAGCTTTTCAGGACCCTAGAGTGGGAAGAGCTGGGAATAAGAGTTAACGAAGAGTGACTTAGGAATATGCGATTCCTTGATTGCATCGCCTTCATGATCTAAAAACTTCATGGGAGCCGACAGATGGAAACAACGTAGTGGTATAATCATAAGATGAACAGGTGAAGCGCCTCAGACTGGCTGGCCAACGTTTCAATAGAAGGACCTATCTTTTTCAAAGGCGCCATGCCATTCTTGGCAGGTTAATTTTGAAGGGGTGAGTGACGACGTCATATCATGGTGGTGGCGCGTATCCCTGTTGCTGATCTCTGTCTGAAAAGCAAAATACTATAAATAAAAGAGTGCGGTCCTCTATTCACTTAAAGTCAGGTGGCAGTGATTCAAGATTGTTCTCAGAAACTAAAACAAATTACAAAAAATTAAAAAATACGAAAAGCGCGAAGTGGGAGCGGTGTGCTGCAAAAGGGGTGACCGCTTCAGACACGAACAAGTGAAAGAGGTTACATTTCGGAGTCGGCAGACGGCCACCAAGTCCGACTACCAGGAAAAGTTGCAAACAACAGTGGTGTACGCTTGTTTCCAGAAACCTATGTATGAGACATAAACAAGAAAGTAGTTACAAAAAGGGGGGCGGGGGGGGGGAGTAGGCGGCGTATTTTTGAACGCCCAAATGTCGAAGGCAAGTAGGTTTTGAAAAGCGCGCGTTTAATGGGGAAGGTCATTGTTAATTTCCTTTCCGTATCGCCATAGATGATCCGCTCAGCGGAATCCATTCAAGAAATTGGCGGCATGTTGGTTGACAAAAAAAAAATTCAGAAGGCTAAGCAAATTAGCAACGGGGAGAGAAACACACGCATACAAAGGGGGGAGTAAAAAGGTGGGGATAGATGGGACGTTAGGGTAAACAGACGAAAAAAAGAGAAGAAAGAAAGGAGAGAAAGGAAAGATGCAGTGAACTTTCTGGGTTGGCAATGTCCTACAACGATGCGCGGTAGAAGGGGTTTTAGAAACAAGAAAAGAGGAGACAAATCAGTGGTTTAACGGTTTTTTTTTCATTTAAACATCGTAGTTTTATATATACAACTACAAAGCTGTGTATATAAACTACGAAGTATATATACAACTACGAAGAACCTGTTAGCATCGGAATAAAGGGGCCAAGAAAATCCAGCATCTCGTACACCTGCCGTAACGAGTGTTATAACTTAGAAGTCGCCGTTGCTGCTCTGCTGCGAGGAATGACAAGGTGAAGCCCTTCATGAGTTCTTTCACTTGGTGCACGCAAATCGAACAGACCTATTAAAGCAAAGAAACTGCGACTACCAAAATATTTGTGGCGCAGCTGAAACAAGGAAGAAAGACGAATAAAGAAAAGATAAGGCACCAGTTATTTCGTGTCCTGGCGCCCTGCCCTGTCTCCTCTTGTTTTAAGCGCACATCGCTTTAGGGGGCAGCGCTGTTGTTTGCTCTCATCGTCGTATGCCGTCGCAGCTTGGCGTAACCTAAGTGAACCACGACTAAATAGGAAGAAAAAGTAGCAAGCGAAAAATATAAAAAAAGAAAAGAAAAAATAGATTAAGAAAGAAAACAAAATAAAAACCAAGAAGGACCAGCAGTGATGAACAAACAAAATGACATCTAAAACGAAAAATAAGAAAAACAGCGTAAAATAAGTAGAAGGAACAAAACAAAACAGACATAAACAGGTAAGCGAGGCTGCCCAGCTCCACGATTCCTTCAGGCTTTGCACGACTACTAGGAAGCTGCTAAACTTTTTCTACTTTGTCTGAGTTCCAGCACAAATATTTTGTTAAATCTACGCACCAGCTCACCGATGGCCAAACTGTAAAAAAGTGCAACAAAACGGTGACTCTGGTCAACAGTACGTTATAACAGAGCATGATACGGTACCTGTCTGGACGCGCTGCTCAGTGTGTAACATCGGCTGTGAAAATAATGCTATTTACTTGCTCCCCATGACTGCTTTGACGCGCAAGGCTTGTCATAAACTTCGGAGGAAGTTAGATGTCCTGCAAGGTAGTTTTTCCGTGCAGTTTGCGAGGAGACATTCTGAAAAGGGAGGCCGTCGTGGCGGACGCGCATTAGCAATTCAAATAGATGTGGAAGAGTCCACGAACTTAGACCACGTGTGCATGGTACCATTGAAGGTGAACTGAGGGCAGTGAGAAGTTATTCCGCAAAAGCGGAAATTCGTGGAAGGAAAGATTGGACGGCAACCGAGTTTTATAGGACGTTTATGTTCATCGGGAGAAAACAGTGTTTGTCTAGCTCTCCTTTATGCATCTGCAGTTGATATGTTTAGCGTTTTATTTTGTATAATAATTGTACTCAGTCAGAAAACTGAAAAGCAGTGACTTGGCTTGAGTGAGGTAGATGTGGCTGCATAAGATATCACAGCTCTTTCAGAAGTAAAACCTGTACAACGTATCGAACAATCTTGAAACGAGAGAAAATATAATACGCAGATAAACGTCAGACGATCACCATGTAACCAGCAACAGTGTTCACGCGTTCTGTTACGTTAAGCTGTGTAATGAATATGAATATAAAGTTAGTAAGAAAATTATCGCAATGAGCTTATTGAGAAAATCTGTCAATAAGCAGTACACTAGTTTATTACATTATTTCTTCCATTGCACGCAGACATGGCCATGCCAGAGAATTTCTTAAAATCTAACCACAAAGTACAGCAAGTACTCGTAATATACGGTAAAAAAAGTGGTCTGTTCAGACTGATGTAGGAGAGTTTGCTTCAATCGTGCGAAGTGTGGTCTATTGATCGCCTTACCCATATACCATCTTATTCCCAACAGCGGCCAAACGCCATCTTTTACTTCAACAAAGATACAAAAATTATGAAAAGAGAGAGCTTTATTATGAGAGAGAAGCTGAGATGTCATCCTGAATCGATTTTTTGACCTGCTACTCAGCATTACGTAAGGGAAGATCTCGGTAAAGAAAGTTCATCAACTCATTGATGCCAACAAGTCGGCCACGACTTATGTAACAATACAGAACAAACCAAACAAGCTTGGGCATATACAGATCTATACACACATATGAATATGTATAACGAGACTATCAGAAAAATATGCACTGAAGGGGAAGAAAGGTATGCTTTACCAGCAGCATGGCCACAGGATAAAAAACAAAGCTTATTATCAAGTGATCGTGCCAGCAGGGGCGCTTAGGCTTTACAACACCCCGACTCACCTAACCATGAAACCATAGCAGCAAAAAATGCGTTAAAGATGCAAAGTAGAGGAGTGGAGAAGTGGAAAGGAGAAGAACGAATTGTCAAACAAACAAGTTCCAGGAGATTGTGGGTTTGAAGCTGCATGCGTACCTGCAGTGTGAAGATGAACATCGTAACCGCTAGGCCATGCTGGCATGCCGGCTGTATGCCTACAGCTGAAGGAGGCATTCTTAAGAACCACTAGTTTACATTGCTATGGCCAAGATGGAGGGAAGAGTAAGGAAGAGAAAGACAAAAGGGAAGAGAAAGAAAGAGATTGAAATGGGGAGACAGCATAACATAACTATGTGTAGTGTAGTATACAAAGCTGAGAAGAGAAGTGAAGGTGGATTAGAAAAACCACAGGAAAAAGAGCAAAGCATTACATTGCCTTGTACAGTATAGTATAGCAAAAAGCGGGAAATAGACTAGAGAGTAAATGAAAGGGAATTGAAGAGGTAAAGGCCATTAGCTGCCTAGTTTTCTTTGCCTTTTTCACACTTTTGCATAGCTGTTCGGAACATTCCTTAAAGGGCCACTCACCATGTTTGACAATTTTGAGCTGACAAGCGCAATGCGTAAACGAGGCGTTTATTACCACGTCTGCCAAAATTTGCAACGCTACGCGCCGCGGAAACGGGATAAATTTCAAGATGAATGTTGCTCGCCCTCCCCTCTACCGACGCACGCGTAGAAAATGAGGGCATGACGTGGGCGTAGGATTGGCCCCACGTACACAGCACTGCGGTCACGTTGGTCCTCTACGTAGACGACTCTGCTCTGACGTGGTCAACCGTATACCACGGGACATGGCTAAATTATTTAACGCAACATGTGTAGTTTATGTATTTGTTGCTTTAAGAGATTAATAAAACTTGAAATATTTAGGCGCAATAAAAACTGTGCAAGTTTTTTTTTACATTTTTTCTCATGAAATGCTACGAAATGCGGGGCTAATGTGCCAGCGAGCGTCATCATTTTACACGTCCCGGATGGCCGCGGACGCCGGCGCCACATTCGTTTTTCTCGGGGACCAACTGGAACCTCCGCCCACTGGTCTGGGATCACTCGGACGCATGTTCGTTTTTCGCCTGCCAGTCGGTCTGCGGGCGGCCCTCCGACCGAACAATTTCTTTCGGGCAGCTGGCAGACAACAGCGCGGTGCACATGCTGTGCGGCCATCTTAGGTTAGACACGGGAAATTTTCGATGCGCTACTCTCTGATTTTCTGTCCGCTTCTCGCATGTTTCGGGATTTCGCATTGTTAGCGCACCCAGTTTTTGTCTTCGGCGTTGTGAGCCACGTCGAGCATGTGCGTATTCCCGAAGGTCGGGCAAACACGCGTTATGCTCGCTCGGAAAAACAGTGGTGGAACGACTGCGCCGGTCTACGATGCGCAAGCGCTCGAGTAGTTCACTTACAGTGTGTTGCATCACAACAGAAATAGGTATAATTCACTACCTAACTGCTGTTTAGGTTGGAACTGGGTCAGCGTTGTGGCCTGTGTCACAGCTATGGAGGGAGCAGACGGCATAGCCTGGCATAGGAGACGCCACAGCGGAAGCAGTCAGCATCAGGCACGCAGATAGCCCGAGACAGCTCGGGCTGGCTCGGAACTTTTAGAGAACGTGCATGTGACGTAGCCACCTGTGAGCCAAGGCTTCCGCGGGCCGTCCACGAGTGATCTGGGACTTGGTAAATCGATGAAGCTCACCGTTTGACATGCGTTCGGGTTCCTACGGTCAGCGCATTGACACCATAGAACGCTCCTACGCGTTCGCGCAATCAGTGTGCTCATGTATTCTACCGCGTCTAAGCCAGTGTTTCCAAACAATCCCGCAGAAACAGGCAGAAGACCACAAAATAACGCTAATCAACAAAGCAACGCCGCTCGCGTGCACGGGGACTGGGCTTGTTCGGGCACGTCATGCGAACGTCACCTCTTGGCCGGATGCCGGAGAGGGTAGGGAAAAGATTTGGCTTGCGAAGGCTACGCGAAGGAGCGGCAAGCGTTTCGAGCTCGTCTCTTCTCACCCTCGCTTCAAAAAACCTGTTTTCTCCGCTCGTAATGAACCGATTCCCAACATTTTTGTGGCAATACGTTCCTCATCGAACACCCAACAACCTCCACTGTCGAACTAAAATTCGGTATGGGGCCTGGTGAGTGGCCCTTTAAAAGGGCCCTGCAAAAGTTCCTCAGCATGGTCCAAAAAAGACATCCAATCAGTAGTCGAGGGCCCTAATTGCAACTTCAGTCAAACATTAGAGCGCAACAAGCAGTCTTGAATTTACAATTCTGAAAGCCAGAAATAAATCGATGTTTGTTCTTTCTACGCGTGTTCTTGGTATGTTAGCAACACAATCGTAATGAATACAATCTTTGCTCATCTAACCGTTTTTTCAGCGCGTCGTTATAATATCCATTTACGTGACAGCTATTACAAAAAAAAGTATGTTTTAAGTGAGCGCTGTGTTTTCTCCCATCTGTGGTATCGTTTTTTTTTTCGCGCACCGTCATCAAGATGAGTTACCAACTCACCCAGCAATTCATTAATCTGAAGTGCTTTTCTATAAGTGGTGTCATATACCAAAATAACCGCGTCATAAACTCAAATACATGGCATTGACTCATTTCAGCGCTGCCAGCTGCATAATTACTATCACCGTCATAAGAGCCTATGTGTGTAGGTTTGCGCACTTGCAACACAGAGTCAAATTTAGCCGCTCGTTCACAGAAAAAAAAAGAAACTTTCTTCTATGTCGGGACGTTCTCGTGTTGTAAGTTCTTTTCCTCTTCCCGTCACAGCCTGCTTAGGTGTCAAGTACGCTTCTCGGGACAAGATAAGAGAGAAAGCAATTTCAGAGCGCGACATATATCTCCTCTCCTACTTCACAGATACTGAATGTTTTGCGGTGAGTGATACATGGAGCAATGGGCTCCTTTCATGCCGCGTTATGCAGGGCCCCTGTAAATATATTGGCAGGCTCCGATAGATAAAGAAGTTTCTCTGTAAGTCAGTGTAAAGGATAAATTTTGTCACTTATGAGGGTGAAAGGGAACAGTAAGAAAAGAATATATTGAAGTCCAGTGTGCTTGAGATTATGTTTCCTGAATTGAAAGGAGCGCTATTAGGAAGCAGCTAAGCCCACGAACTTAAATACACAGTGCTTTTAATAAGAGTTGAACTGTCCTTTATTGAGAACACCCGTTTTCAATCCTGAATCATGCAGCACACATAGTGTGTCGCAAACCATTGTATTGTGGCTTTTTCAAAGAGAGTAAAACCTCGTTGATTGAAATTTCATTGAAATGAAAAAACTGCAAGGATAAACAAGACGCCGAAAGGATGTTAACTCCGTTTCCTTTATGGTTGCTTTATAGATGGCACAAAGTTTGCCATCTGCATCCCATGTCAGTTGGCTGGGGCTGAAGATCGCCCTTGGAAGTGCGTTATCCTGCACAGTTAAGTAGGTCAAAATCTATAAGATATACATAATATCATATGTGTTTCTTAACTTTATAAAGCAATACTCAATAGTAATTTGTCCTATGCTCAGATGATACACAATGGCTTCAAATGAGATATCGTGCATATTGGTATTTTGATACACAAGGTGAAGTTTTTGATGCTTAATACAAAGCTTTTCCCCAAAAGTGAACTTCGCAATTTTTTGAGACAATCTGCTTCACATACTTGCAGCACCTAAATTATTTCTAATTTGTGGCATGTCAAACAGGCCACCAACAGATATCCTGTTTCCGCCCCAAGAGCTAGCCGTGTTTAAAAAAAAGATACTGAATTTGGCAATTTTATTCAGTTTCGCTCGCGTTGAAAGCCCTCGAAGAGCTCATATAAATAAATACGTCAATATTTTTACAGTTACATTGCTTCATTACCTTGCCACAAATACCATATTATTGAGTGATTGATAAAATCGTGTTGTGAAAACAATTTTTTTGACGTCATCTAGCTCAGTCAGCGTAAAACTACAGACTCTTTTAACAGACATGAAACTTTTTGCAACAAAAATAAATCAGTAGGACGAGTTCCAAACTTCAAGAATCACGTGGAAATTTTTTCAGTCATATTCATATTCTTCAGGGAAACGCTTGTTGGCTTGACATGTAATAACCCAGTTATAACGCGCTAACTGGTTTCAAATGAACAACAAAGGGGAGCATTTTAGAGGGACTTATTTCACTATTACACAACAACACTGATTCAATTGACAATAAAGCAATCGAAAAGTATTGTGTGTTGTGTTTTCAGTTTCGGTTTCGGATTGACATTAGAGGATGCCAGGGGGCGCCGCTCTGGCACCTAGGATTTCAAGGCGACTGTAAAATAAAGCAGTGTGTGTTAGGTAATCGTGAAGTGCGGTTGTTGTGCTTTCTTCGGCGGTTCGCGCCAACCCGCGTGTTCGGGCTGGTCGGTGTCCCCGCCGGCCGCGTACGTCTCCGTCGGCCGTCTTCTTCTTCTTCTGCTTCGTTGGGACCAGCCAGCCCTCAACACAGCAATGGCGACGAGGACCTGTAAGAACCCGTTTCGTTTTCCGTGTTCGTGCTAGCCCTAGACGCTCTTTGTTCCCAGCAAGGTGGCTACTGCGTGCTGCGTCGCTTCATTTCTTCATTCAGCTACGCCGCCTCTGCCTTCGTCTTCAAACAGTGTACTGGCGTCATTTTCTTCTCGTCTGCACCTCTCCATTCTTTTTGCTTGAAATGGCGTCTCCTATTCCACCTCCCCTATTTCTTCATTTGCCCGGAGACCCGCCACTTCCTAGGGCGGACTGGAAATTGGTGTTTCAGGCCACACTACGTCCGAGCCCAGCATCGAAGTTTCAGTGGGCCATGTGCCCTTGTCATTTCTCGTGGACACTGGTGCCTCAGTCTCTTTAATCAGTGCCGCTGACTTTCATAGTCATTTTGCCAACAATCGGCTTTTGCCTTCACACGTCGTTCTACAAACATGTTCCAAGGGAACGATTGATAATTTAGGTAAATTTACAGCTCAGGTCTCCTATTGCAGTCGGACTGCTTCTATTACTTTTTATGTAAGAGCCAATGGCAGCTCACTTTTGGGACGTGATGCCATTAGGGCATTGTCCATCAACATCGTCTGTGCGTCTATGACGTGTGCTCAAGTCGACGTCCAAGTTGATCTTCGAGCTAACGCGCCTTCTGAATTCCACCACCTGTTCACTCGTGAACTGGGTTGTGTGCGCGGTTTTGTGCATAAAGTGATGCGTCGACCAGGTGTGTGCCCTGTGCGTGCCAAGCTGCGCCGCATTCCTCTTCTTCTCCGTGAGCAAGTCTCTGCGGAACTGTCTCGCCTTCAAGCCAGCAGAATCATCAAGCCTGTCTCTGCTTCCGACTGGGTTTCTCCACTGGTCGTCGTCAAGAAAAAAGATGGATCCCTTCGACTATGCGTCGACTTACGACAACCGAACAAGGCAATCGTCGTAGACGGGTTTCCACTTCCTCACATTGAAGAACTGCTTCATCAGCTCTCCGGAGCAGTATGTTTCTCCAAGCTGGACCTCGCGTCCGCTTATCACCAAGTTGAACTTTCTGAGTGCAGTAGAGACTTGACCACAATTGTATCGCACGAAGGCTTGTTTCGGTTTCGCCGCGTGTGTTTCGTGCTTGCATCTGTTCTGCAGTGTTTCAGAAAATGATGTCAATTATTCTTTAGGGCTGTAATGGCGCCCTGTGTTACTTGGATGATATTTTGGTGTGGGGACGTACTCGCGAACAGCACGATGCTAACTTGCATACTGTTCTCAACCGCATCAGTGAATGTGGTATGAAACTTAATAACAAGCGCATTTTTTCTGTGATTGAGTTACAATTTCTAAGACATAATGTCAGTTCCCACGGCTTGACACCTGTTGAATCTAAAGTTCAGGCCATTGTCAATGCCCCACGGCCTACTGATGTTAAAACCTTGCAATCTTTTTTAGGTCTTGTTGGTTATTATGCAAAGTTTGTTCCTCACTATGCTGATGTTGTTGAACCACTGCGTACTCTACTTCGTCAAGCACAGCCTTTTAACTGGTCAGCTGAAGCTGAGCAGAGCTTCTTTCAAGTTACGTCAATACTGGCCTCAAAGTCAGCTGTTAGTATTTTCAATGAGAAGCTTCCCATCGTCATCACGACGGATGCGTCCGATGTTGAACTGGGAGCAGTGTTTCAACAACTCAGAGATGATCAGCTGATCACTATTGCTTTTGCATCTCGTACATTGACCCCTGCTGAACGCAGATATTCAGTAGGAGAGCGTGAAGCTCTCGCTTGTCTTTTTGCCTGTGAGAAATGGCATGTTTACTTGTGGGGCCGGCACTTCACATTACGTACAGATCACCAAGCACTAGTTGCTCTTCTTTCTGCAGTATCCGAAGGCCGCCGCCCCATTCGCATTTCCCGTTGGTGTGCCAAACTCAAGTATTAAAATTTCATTGTTCAATATTGTAAGGGTTCTAATAACGTGGTTACTGATGCACTGTCGCACCATCCTCTTCAGATACCGGTTACTGAAGAGCGTGATGAGGAAGTTGTTTCATTAGTTACTTCCTGCATTACTAAAGCTGAGCTTCAGGCAGCTACAGCTGCAGATTCCACTTTGTCTCAAGTTCTCAAATATTTACGTGAAGGATGGCCTTCCAAAGGTGCTCTTGCTTCTGAATTCTTGCCTTACTTCGCAGTTCGACAGGAACTGTCTTGTGTCGAGGACTTGCTTTTCCGCGATTAACGCGTTATTCCCCCTGCTTCTTTCGTAACAAGCTAATACAGCTTGTCCATGAGACCCATCCAGGCATTGTCCGCACCAAACAGAATCTCAGAGACAGGTACTGGTGGCCAGCCTTAGATAAGCAGGTCGAGCATGCAGTTTACAACTGCCATATATGTCAGGCAGCTGACAAGTCTACCAAACCTGCATTTTCTCCGTTGCAGCCAGTCCAGTGGCCTGATCGGCCTTGGCAGAAACTCGGCATGGACATCATCGGTCTTTTGTATAATGTTCCGCAAAATGCCCGGTTCACTGTTTTTCTCATCGACTACCAGTCCAAATGGCCAGAAATTTGTTTCACACGTACGGTTACTTCTGAGGTCATCATTGAGTTTCTGTCTTCAATCTTCAGCCGGGAAGGTTTTCCTGATGCCATAGTTACGGACAATGGTCCACAGTTTCAGTCCCAATATTTCGAGGCTTTTATTTCACAACGAGGAATTCAGCACCTGAGGTCATCAGTTTTCTATCCCCAATCAAATGGGCAAATCGAGCGCTTTAATCGCGTTCTGAAGGAACATATCTAGATCGCCCAATTAGAGCACCGTCCCCTCAAGCAAGTCTTGACTGAATGTTTAGCTTCGTACAGGTTCACACCACAAGGCACCACTAGAGTGTCTCCTGCTCAACTTCTCCACGGTAGGCAACCGCGAGTTGCTCTCGACATAGTCTCTTTGCCTCGTAACATAGCAGTGTATTCTGCTGATCAAATTCGTACCAGGGTTTTTTTCTCGTCAACAAGCAATGAAAAAGTATGTCGACACCCGTCGAGGTGCACAGCAGTCCAAAGTTCGCACTGGCGATCTAGTCAAAATTCGTGTGCCAGGCAAGCGCCCCAAGTATCGGGGTCCTTACAAAGTCTTTGGCCAGGTTAGCCCCACTTCTTTCCGCTTAAGTGATGGTAACATCTGGAATGCTTCGCGCCTTGTATTTTTCATACGGATTCGCCTTCAACACCAAAAATTCTTCCTCATCACGTTCCGTCCACGCCTTTCAACTACGCATCAGACTGTTAAATGTGGCCTCCATGTACAGGCATTTCTTCTTCAAGGGGGGAGGAGTTACCAGGCGGTGTCGCTGGTTCAAGTACACCAAGTCATACGGTTCACTTCGAACCTTCAAACACGGCTGAGACCGTTGAACCAGACTCCGGTCCGCAAAATTCTTCCGAAGCTCATGCTGCGAGCTCTGATGAGACCCCAAATTTTAACGCTCGTGCAGAGCCTTCACAATCTTCCACTCAAGGTGCAGAGACACCTGATCCTACACCCAAAAGGGCCCGCCCTAAGCGGAAGCGGCAGAAGCCGCGTCGGTTCGAAGACTACGTGACGTAGAACTCTTGTTCGGAACAGTTGTGTACATTTTTTGTTTGTCAGTGCATTTTCAGGACTTGTAGTGTGTGAGTTCAGTGTTCCATGTTCTGAATTTGTATATGTTTTAATGTATATACCTTGTAAAATATGCTGGTATCGAGCGTGTATTAATATAAACAGTGTATAGGTGTGCTTTTTTCGAGGAGTGGATGATTGTTGTGTTTTGCGTTTTCAGTTTCGGATTGATATTAGAGGATGCCAGGGGGCGCCGCTCTGGCACCTACGATTTCAAGGCGACTGTAAAATAAAGCAGTGTGTGTTAGGTAACCGTGGAGTGCGGTTGTTGTGCTTTCTTCGGCGTTTCGCGCCAACCCGCGTGTTCGGGCTGGTTGGTGTCCCCGCCGGCCGCGTACCTCTCCGTCGGCGGTCTTCTTCTTCTTCTGCTTCGTTGGCACCAGCCAGCCCTCAACACAGCATTGTGGACAATAACTGTATTAACTATAGTGTACTAACCTTGACGTAAATTGAAGAGATCATGGCAAGTGAAAAATCCATTCTGCACTGAATGTAACGCCAACGAAGTTATAAATGCGAAGCATTTCTTTGCGAACTTCAGTGACTTTGAGCGTATCATCTATCTATCTATCTATCTATCTATCTATCTATCTATCTATCTATCTATCTATCTATATATATATCTAACTATCTATCCGCCTACCACGTTTAGCTCTCCTGGGCATTTCGATAATAGTATCGATACCAAACTTGGTATGAAGAACAGATTTTACTAGTCACGACATGAATGTCATGATTTACATTTCATTTCCTGCAGCTCTTGCGGTGGTTTCGTTCACATGGCACAATGAAAAACTGGTATGGTATGACATAATTGCATGGTTGACACAAGCGACAGGCTCTAACATGAAAATCATGATATGCTTGTCATGTAACAACATGACTACATGCCACGCTCATGATGCGCTCACGGCCGTTTCACTAGCGTAACATATACCAAATTTGGTATTACGGTACAAGAATAGAAGACGAAGGTATGTGACTGGTGCAAACATGATAATCAATAGATGCGTGTCATGTAACAACATGACTTCGTGCCAGGCTCATAATGCGCTGGCGGCCGTTTCGCTAACTTCACTTATAAGAAATTTGGTAATATGAGACGAGAATGAATGATGAAGGTATGATACTGGTGTAAACATTATAAACATGAGATACGTGTCATGTAACAACATGACTACAGGCTACGCTCATAATACGCTCGCAGCCGTTTCGCTAGCTCTACATGTACAAACTAGGTATTACGCGACGCGAATGGATGACGAAGGTATGTGACTGGTGTGAACATATTAAACATGAAATGCGTGTCATGTGAGAACCTGACTACGTGCTACAGTCAAGGCGCCAATACATTTCGACGTGAGGCAGTGCGCGTGCTCGCTGGCGTTCATTTCGTCGCGTCACACCGGCGTTGCGACGCCAGGCGCTGGTTTCGCTATATACTCGCAGGCTTGCGCTACGTTGCTTTGACGCATGGGCGTTTCATCGCACCTGGCGTCTCTCCGTCACGAAAAGAGGAAGGCGCTGTGTAGTATGGGTCATCTGGATAAAACATCCGCGCGAATGTCGTGCTGGTTGCCGTCGGGCCACGCCGACAGATGCTGGTTGCGCCAGTCGCGCATGACGTCAGATCATAGAGTTCTAGCGTTTTGCTAACGTGGCGTCACCGTTCCCAGCGTGCGCGCGCGTCACTGCTACATTGGAGTATATTGAACCCTTCATGACGTGCTCGCGGCTGTTTTGCTAGCTCCACATATACCAAATTTGGTGTTGCGTACCTGACGTCAACGGATGACGAAATATCTGACTGGTGCAAACATGATAATCCTGACACGCGTTTCATGTAAGCACATGGCAATATACCTCGCTAATAGTGTGCTCGTAAACATTTTGCAAGCCCCAAATATAGTAAAATTGGCATCACGTGACGTGAATAGATGACGAAGGTAAACGTCACATCCAAACACAACAATCATGACACGGAAGTCATGTGCAACATCATTTACCTCTACCTGGTAACGTTGTGCTAACTTCAAAGTGACATATCAACCTTTCTTCTTTGTGCTTCGCAAGTCATCGATTACCACTGTACATGGGATCTGCCAATTTTTTACAATTTAAACCGACCACGTTTATCGAAATTTTGCGTTGCGGTTCCTTTTACTGGTTTTCAAGGCACAATAAACTGATTACGTATGCACGGCACAATGACCTATCTGTGTCAACTCAGAAAACCAGCACAGTATTCAGGAACCATACCACCATAAGAAATCGTATCAAATCACCGCCTATACAATTCATATGGGATAATGTAAACACTTATCAAGATAGTACTACACTTTTGCGGAAAAAAAGAGCAGCAATGCAATTTATTACCCACTTATAAAAAAGCATGTCATGCGCTTTAAAATTACGCTGTTTGTATAACAGTTGAAAAAAAATGAGGAGAATCTAAAGCTTCGCCTTTAGGAGCGACGTTATAGCGACGCGATACCGACGTCCTGTTCTTAGTGCGTACTTCAAACACTAAGTCATCACCCTTCATCCCTCTTTCTTTCCCCTTTCCCTTATCCCCTGTGTAGAGTAGCAGGCTAGAGCGAACTAGCTCAGGCCGACCTCTCTGCCTTCTAATAAATTCTCACTCAAACACTAAGTCCATGAAGCCTTTTCGAATTATCTACCCACTACGTGTCCTTAAGGGAACAGGCGCATTAGTGTGCGTGCCTTTTGTTTTGGGACCATGGAGCCATTATAATAATCACATACGATATTCACGCCTGTTGGCATTGAACGCTTCACCACGCATTAGTACTGCAATATATCATGTTGCATGGTGAAGCATATATGCAGGGCACGTCTGTTTGTGAAACATTAAAGCTATTTTTATTGCATTCCCAATGAGATGAAGTTTTTTTTACTGTTTTTACAAGCGCAGTTGTGGCCGTGTGGTGCACCAAGCGCTTGACGCGCAAATGAGCTGGGTTCGATCCACATCAGACCCCGGCAACTATGGTTCGGTAGGCACTCGGTTTCAGCATTTTTTATCATATATTCATTCTATTTGCATTGTTCTCGATTCTTCGGTCTCGCATAGGATGATGACTTTTCGCTCACAATCAACGACGCCGACACCGATGCCAACACCGGAATTTCCGCAAAACGAGCTGTTTTACGATGTCGCGCTAAAATGCGTGTTTTGATAACAATCCTACGTGTTCTTTTCATGTGTATTTCACATGAGGTGCAAGAAGGTAGGCTATTCCAGAAAATGGTGGGTACACATGAAAAACAAACAGTACATCATAGTGAAGAGCAGTGTGATTATGTCCTTTTGCACCAAGTAGGGGGAAACGGCGCTCGATTCTCTGATAGGAGGAAGAAAGCAACACTTAAAAGTTTTGACGATTTCACTATAGTTCGTACTTGGACCTAAAAGTCAATGTGAGTAGCTCAACTAGACGAGACATCAGCTAGGAACAAACTGGCACACGCGCAATACTATTGCAACAACAACAACAAAACTAAATGTTACAACCATTCACTGTCAATGCTATTGAACCTACCAAAAATATTTTGTAACCACGCATGGTCTCTCGAATTAGGGTCGGCAAGGCATCTCTCACAACCACGCCTTAATTTGGTGGTGTCATGAATAACTATATCTCTTTAATAATACGGAAAGACGGGCTAGTTGGTACTGCTGCATAATTGAAGTTTTTGCGCACACACACAAGGACACAGAAGAAGGGAACACAAGGACCAGCGCAGACTAACAACTGATTTTTATTAAGTAAGAAAACAGAATATATACGCTTCCTTGCACCCCATGATCACCGCGCATGAGCAAAAACGGCATCGTACAATCTTAAAAAACCATAAATATCACATGTTGTTCAGCAATTCAATTTCTTTTTCACTAAGCGATATCGACGGATGGCTGATGCACATATCTTTAAGTCTAGATATGTGCCACGCTTCTACTATTTCTCTTGTTGTCTGATTTGGGTGTACATACACAACCTTAGTTTGATCAAACAACGGCTTACATGCACTAAAAGAACAACGCGCACAGTGCATTGCTAAATGTGTTTCTGGCCTCCCCTTCAAGTTGGTCATGTGCTCCTTCAACCTCACATTTAAGCATCGGCCAGTTTGACCGACATAAAAGTTCCCACAACTGAAAGGGGTCTTATAAACTACCTTTCTTTGCACTCAACCACCTGATGACCTGCACGCTTGGAACAATTGCCACTGATATCCTTCGTCCTTTCCTCGTACAGATTATTTACAGCCGGACACACGCCCCCTAGTTTGTTCTTTGCCGAGAATACAACTTTGACACCATATTTAGCTGCCACCTTCTTAAGTTTATGGGAGAAACCATGCTCGTAGGGGATTACCGAAATTTTCTTTGTATCTTGGCTTCTTTCCTCTAAAATGGTGTCAAAGTTGTATTCTCGGCAAAGAACAAACTAGGGGGCGTGTGTCCGGCTGTAAATAATCTGTACGAGGAAAGGACGAAGGATATCAGTGGCAATTGTTCCAAGCGTGCAGGTCATCAGGTGGTTGAGTGCAAAAGAAAGGTAGTTTATAAGACCCCTTTCAGTTGTGGGAACTTTTATGTCGGTCAAACTGGCCGATGCTTAAATGTGAGGTTGAAGGAGCACATGACCAACTTGAAGGGGAGGCCAGAAACACATTTAGCAATGCACTGTGCGCGTTGTTCTTTTAGTGCATGTAAGCCGTTGTTTGATCAAACTAAGGTTGTGTATGTACACCCAAATCAGACAACAAGAGAAATAGTAGAAGCGTGGCACATATCTAGACTTAAAGATATGTGCATCAGCCATCCGTCGATATCGCTTAGTGAAAAAGAAATTGAATTGCTGAACAACATGTGATATTTATGGTTTTTTAAGATTGTACGATGCCGTTTTTGCTCATGCGCGGTGATCATGGGGTGCAAGGAAGCGTATATATTCTGTTTTCTTACTTAATAAAAATCAGTTGTTAGTCTGCGCTGGTCCTTGTGTTCCCTTCTTCTGTGTCCTTGTGTGTGTGCGCAAAAACTTCAATTATATATCTCTTTAGCCCGAAGAACCTCTCAAGTGCTTTGTGAGCCGAAATTGCATAAAATGGGGGATGGGGGTAGCGTAGTTCTATAAGAACCGGCATTCATAAGGGGCGTTGTACCGAAAGAATTTTTAAGTCGGTTCATTATTGATTATGGGAACTCCTTCAAACGCACTCCGATTGTGGTGAGGTAAGGTAAAAAAAACGCAAGTTTCAGAAATGAAAACAAATTTCTCGAAGAAGAATAAAATTGAAGCTTGTTGCCGAAATCACCCAACAACAATAAAGTTTGAATTACTGCCTGAATATAACCTCTAGTAGAGATGAAAAAAGGTAGACTGAGGTCACTGGCTCTGATTGTTTTATCCGCCTCTCTCAATATGTATGTGTAAAAGTGGCAGCTGAAACCTGAATGCCTGTGAGAATACACACGCTAATTCGTGCAAAGTGCACATCATTGAATTGCTTCATAATGTAGAATGAACGAAAAAAAGGAATTCTTAGGCCTCAGTTCCCAGCCTTAGACACAATGGTATTCAGAACAAAAACCTTTGGAAGTTAAGGAGGTGCTATTTCAAGTAATTATGGCAAAACTGTAAAAAAACAACTTGGTCGAAAAGATCGTTTTTTTTTTGACAGGTACCAAACCTGCTAATTTGAAATGTCTCAGATGCTCCACCAACTTGTCCACTAGTTACAAATAACGTGCCTATGCAGGCGGACAAGCCCTTCAAATTTCATTTATTATTTTTATTCAAAACAAAAGTCTTTTTGTGGCAAGCTGGATGTCCTCAGGTAGTATACGAGGGACAATTCGGCAATTTTCACCTAGTAAGCAATTGCGTGCTTCACTATTCAAGCAGGTAGAGAAAGTGTTCCGCACTCGAAATTATGGCTACTAGCAGCGCTAACACTCCGAGCACATAGATGGGTCGTCCAGCCATGCATATTTCTTGCAGCCTGTACGTTGTGTATGCGTATATTTATTCCCCAAAATTCAAGTTTTCCCCAATGAGTGGTTTGTATATGAACAAGTTTTGAAAAGAAATTGGAAAATCCCAGGTACAGTGGGAATCGTTGATATGCGAAGCACGAATGAAGAAGGCTGTTATATCACTTTAGAATCACCACAATTCAATGATAGGGGGGGGGGAATTATGCCGTACACGACTTCCGTGTCGTGATTATCATGTTAGAGTTTTTAGTTTACCCTGTTCATCTATTCACGTCCCATAATGCAAAATTCAGTGTATGTCAAGCTAGCGAAACAGCTGCGAGCACGCTACGAAGGTGGTTTGTTGTTATGTTTCTTGCATGACACGCGTGTTATGATTAATATGTTTGCACCAATGATATACCTTCGTCATCCATTGACGTCACGTGCTACAAAATTTGGTATATATGGAGCTGGCTAAACAGTTACGAGTGCATCGTGAAAGGACCAATATACTCCAACATGACGTTCACGCGCGTGCACACTGGACACAGCAACGCTATACGTTAGCAAAACGCGAGAACTCTATAGTCTCACGTTAGGCGCGACACATGCGACCAGCGTCCATCGGCGCGGCCCGATGGCAACCTGCGCGAAATGCGATATGCTGCGTTTCTTGTTGGTGCGTTACCCAGACAACACTCCGTCTGCCTCTTTTCGTGACGGCGGGACGCCGGACGCGCTGAAACGCGCATGCTTAAAGCAACGCTATGCGGCGCGCGCCTGCGATTATACGGCAGGACCGGCACCTGGGGTCGCAATGCCGGCGTAACGTTACGAAATGAACGCCGGCGAGCACGCGCACCGCGTCACCGCGACATTTATTGGCGCCTCGACTGTGGCATGTAGTCATGTTCTCACAGGACACGCATCACGTGATTATCATGATTTCATAGATACGTACACATATACGGTGCATGACGCCGACACCAGCGGCAAAAACCAGCCAAGAGTGTCCATAGAATTTCTATCGCAACAAAAAATGCATAAGCGCAAAATTTTATTTGAAACAGGAAAGGCTAGGTTCAAGAATTATTGCATGCAACAAAGTCGGTATTGTAGAGTGCACCTTCAAAACGTAGGCTGTACCAGTCTGCTACTGTTCAAGGGAAAAATGAATGCTAAAATAGGTTGGTTTTGGTACGTTAAGACATTGATTTGGCAGAGTGGTGATGTCTCTTTCGGCAACAAATGAGAGGCTTAATATAAGGTTCAGGAGAAAGAGACAACGTTATTGTAAAGTAGGACCAGAAATTTAAACCTGTAAATTTTTGTTCCGAGTTGCAAAGACTGAATGTTGTGATACGCCAATAGTACACTGTGAGAGTCACTGCAACGGTATTTATAAAGATAAACGTTACTGCTTTACGTTGGACGTCTTTTTTAGCGCATTCATGTTAGTTTAAGTGTTGAATCCTATACGATAGCTGCGTGTTATAGCTTAGGGTGGGCAAGCAAAGCATAAGCTTTTAGGCGACTCTCGGCAGAAACGTACATGGCAATGTACATGGCAATGGCTGCTAATGGGGAATGAGAGACATGAGCAATCGGCTTTAGTCAACGCGCACGCTGCGATCCCCATTAGCAGCCATTGGCATGTACATTGAGCACTATCGGACAAGAAAGGGATGCTACATTATACTCGCTGGGTGTAACCTACTTAGCTTTAGAAAGGTTTAGCGAGCGTTCAGCCGCAGTGCCATGAATACAATGAACTTGTATATACCATGAATGAACTCAAGGTGGTTAAAAATGAGAAGTAGATACGAAGCGCAAGCCGTAAGAAAGTAAAAGCTTAATTCTCCTGTCTCTCATTTCTCATTAGCAGCCATTGGCATGTAAATTGAGCCCTATCTGACAGGGAAAGGTTGCTACGTTATACTCGCTGGGCGTAACCTCCTTGGTTTTCGAAAGGTTTAGCGAGCGTTGGTCGCAGTGCCATGAATACAGTGAACTAGAATATACCATGAACTCGAGGTGGTTAAAGGTGGGAAGTGGACCCAAAGCGCAGGCCGTAAGAAAGTGTGCGTGTGCCACCTCTCGTTTAGTCCTTCGAATGTCCGCTGGATGGCGGTGCTTCTGTATGGGGAATATATGATAAAAAGATGCGAGATGGTGGGACTTGGAGTGTTGAATAGATGAACGAACGGATACACAAACAGATGCATGGATGGACGCATGAACGGACGCAGGGGCGGATGCACGAAAGAACGCAGGGACAGGCGCACAAACAGACGCATGGACGGTCACACAGACGGACGCATGGACGGACGAATGCTTCGCCCCACTCTCCATCATTCACTCCGTGGATATGCTGCCATTTTTTTAGAGTTTGGAAAGTACTCAGCAAGCATGACTCAGCATCGACTGAGCATTGCCAGTACCCTTCTCGCAGGTGCAGCTTTGATAAAATATTGGGTTTTACAAGATCGCGTACCCATCATGATATATGAGCAACGTGTGCCGTTCTCGCTTGAAAGTCTGATTGCACGCTTGGGGGTCTGTGCATAATCGTATTGGTCCGTTTCTCTTAGTTGCGACAACCACTCGGCTGACCCATTGCGTTGACTCTGTTACTCTTTTAATCAAGTTACTTTTCTACAAGTTCTTCAACGTTTCTTCCACTTGCGGTTCAATGCTGACATGCACTCTGCATCGTTTTATTGCTTTGAGAAGGGTATCTGGCTTAATGGCCTGATTGGCTGTTACAGGGAGTGTTTCTCAAGTTCCTCGAAAGACGTCAGGGTATTTTTCAACCCTAATTCTGAGCTTCTCTTCGGAAAATTCCTAATATCTGCATTTAGAATACGCACTTTTTCGTCTGTTTTTTTCCGAATAGGTGAAGTGAAGTTTTATTTGACGACTAAACTCTACAGGATGCCAATGTTCATTTGCCGTAATGATTTATTGTGAGTTTCGCCCCAGCAGCGCACTTTGCTTCTGTTCCATGCTCTCAGTGCCGTTGTGCATGGTTCCACTTGTGCGTTGACGTGTCTTGCTTGAATAATGTACAATGCTGCTGTACTGTCCACTTGAAATTTTACCATCTTTCCATTCACTGTGAAGAGCGTGTGGATAAAGCTTTTCTGGCTGCTCTCAATTATCCAGATGGCTTTGTCCACGCCTGCTACTGCCAGGCTCGCAACTATTTTGTAGTTTTTAGAAACTGCTGCGAAGTTATTTCGTTTCTCGCACTTGCAGCATATTTTCCTCCAAGCTCGGCATGCTTCATGTTTGCGCTCGCGAACGCCACAGAAGTACTTGCACGTTTGCACAGAAGATTTTGTGGCATTCTCTTAGCAGATTTTGAGATATTCGCGGCGTAGAGAAGAACGAACTTTTTTACTGCATGCACTTATTCAGTGTTTTTGAAATACCCTCTTTAAATGCTCTCATTTGAATTCCTGATTCTTCATGAGAACGACACACAACTGCAACCTTCTTCAGTGTCGGATCATCTAACTTGAGAATGTACGCACGAACCGTTTCATCCAAGATGCCACAGACGATAAGGTCGCGGATCATTTATTCTCAATTGTTTCCGAATCCACCGTCACTTCATTTGAGTTTAAATCAGTTACGAAGGTGTTGAACTGCTCTTCGACACCATTGCAAGCAAGGTTTGAAGACGTATCGCGAGTAGAGCTCATTGCGCTACGGCAAGAATTGCACGCCCAGAAGGCTGTTGACAGGAGCATAGTTGAATTCAGGATGTGATGTTTCTGCATTTTATTCGCCGAAATTCAAAGTGATGTATATAATTACATATATATTTATTTATTACAAACATTACTGGCCCAATTGGCATTAGGTATTAGAAGCATCAAAGGAATAAATACATACATTGGCACAACTTACATGCAAACAAAAACCGAAAAAATTGTCGAATTATTTACAACGCCTAACAAATACAATAATGAAAAAAGATTATATATATATATATATAAAATAAAGTTTGTGAATATAATTGATAAATAAATACATATACGAAAAATATTAATATATAAAATAACATGTCGCGAGCAGGAATCGTACCTACGACCTTCGAATAACACGCTAGATGCTCTTTCTCTCTCCTCTCTCTCTCAATTTTTATATATATATATATATATATATATATATATATATATTGATTCCTGCTCACGGCGAGTCCTTTTTTCACCCACTTTCCAAGAATAGTGCAATATAGCAACCAAAACAATAAAATTTAATGTGATCCTCCGAAGAAGGCTGGCACACCAGCCGAAACTGTGAGGAATAAATAAATATTTATTATTTTATAGTTTTGTTTTCTATAATGCACTATTCTCGAAGTTTATTATATATATATAAGAGAAAGAAGTGTATACCTAAGGGCTCGTTTTTCCGTGTTTTAGCACAATGTTAATGAGATCTAACAGACAGTAATGCCAAGGAATGTACAGGGGAAGTTATTAGAACCAATGGAACGCAAATAAGAAGAAAGAAAAGTGGATGAAAAAATAACCAGCTGTGAGCAGGAATTGAACCTACGACCTTCGCATCGAACGCATCGAACGCGTTATTCGAAGGTCGTAGGTTCGATTCCTGCTCACAGCTGGTTATTTTTTCATCCACTTTTCTTTCTTCCTAATTGTGCTTCATTGGTTCTAATAACTTCCCCTGTACATTCCTTGTCATTACTGTCTGTTAGATCTCATATATATATATATATATATATATATATATATATATATATATATATATATACGCTAAAGCGCACGACGCAGCGGTAGCGCGCAAGGTCTGCTGTGATACGACAGGCGGAGAATCGGGCCTCAACTTGTATAAACCAGACCTCGAGGTCTGTGGTCAGAACGGGGGCATCTTCAATTCGACTGCAGACACGGTAGACCCGGCAGGTATGTCGGTATCACTTTGCGTGTTCAGTTCGGTCCCCACTGTGGCTTGTTTCATACAAGTCCAGACCCAATACTTCGCCCGTGGCATCACAGCCGATCTTGCGTGCCACCGCTGGGTTGTGCGCTCGACTACGCACCACAAACAGTTCCTTGCCGGTGAAATAATGATCTGGCTGTGTTAGTTGTCTTGAGGTACAACGTGAAGCTCTGCTTCAAGGCTCGCCATTGTTCCGCAGCGTTGCCCGAGAAGCAAAGTTGGGCTAGCGCAGGGATCTTCTTTATGGCTGATGCGCTGACGTTAAACTGGTTAACTTCTGACACCGTGTTTTGTTATATTTTTTTCGAGCTTTTCGTATTGTGGATTAACTGAGTTGAATAAACGTTTGGGTACAAGAATAGGTGTAGCTTCATAGAGGTAGGAACGTAAAGTAAGAGTGTGGAGATGGGGGGAGTGCGTCCCGCGAACAGGAGGCCCACACGCAACTTGATATTTCAGCTCTGAGTTCATAGAGAAGGAGGGCATAATTAAAAGAGGAAGCGGAGAATCTGGAAGGGGCCTGCGACTGTATACTGCACACAATGGCTGTGCCATTTCAAGATCCTTCTTCCCGTCGCACCAGTGGCCTTGATCACGCACGAAAGTACAGTAGCTAAAATAATGAAAGGGTCTCTCCTTAAACCTTCCTTATGAGTATACCACAGACGACTCTCGAAGAGCACGGACAGTGGAAACGAGAGTGAGCTGGCATCCGCAGGGCCGATGGCGCAGTCCTGACACAAAAAGTAGCCCGGGAGGCCGAGTACCGGCTGCTGCTGCTGCGTATCGATGATCCTGCGCTAAATCGTGAACGGTATTGTAAGCACCAGTGGCGGGCGGATCTTGAGAACCACGCCGCCAAGTTGGCTCACCATTTCAAACGCTTGCAGCAACACGGCGTAGCAGTGAGTGCGCGTTCGCCTGGGTGACTGCCCACTTTGGGCAATTTTTTCTTCAGTGGGACATTGGCTTCGGTGGCGACTTCTATCAGTGCGTGTGGTTCGAGAAAAAACACTGTGATTAACGCATTGTTAATAATAATGCGTGATTAACACATTATTGGCGGTAGTTTTTTTTTTCGTTACATGAAAGCAGCACCAATAAAGCAGCGGCTTTTCGATGGATTGATGGATGAATGGATGGTTAGATATGGCTGTACCCTTTAGATCGAGCGGTGGCTAGCGCCACCAAGCCCTAATACTTAATGAACCAAAAACTACATTTTTTTTCCTCTTAAATAGTGAGGTTGAGGATTCATACTTTGCAGTGAAGGGTTTAATTTTCACTCGTGCTTGACTTCAGCCACCAATCGGATAACCTCCTTCTAGTTAATTCTACCTGCTTTTGCAATCCTATGGGGAGCGTTGCGGTGCGGGAAAAGAAATCGAGCACTCCCACGTCTACAAGCACGCTGCGCGCCCCCTATTTTCAAGGCCTTGGTGCGAGTGAAGAAACGGCCTCATTTCTACTGCGAATGCAACAGCAATCTTTCCACGTTAATACTGTTGCAGAAGTTTCAACATTCCTGCATGTTCTCTGTGAACGGCTATGGCTCGCTTCCTTTGAATCTCCGTCAAAGAAACACCTAGCATCAGGCAAGAGGTCATGTTAAGCCCATAATGTTGATTAGCTTCGCTAGTGTAAACTTCTCTCTTTATTCTAATAAAAAGAATGTTTATTTTGGTACCCAAGACAAGGTACAGCAAAAGATACTACAAAATTTTTTGCAGTTATTTTTCTTGCGCTCACAAGATCTATTTTCAGCGATGTTCGTATAAGTCCGGCGCTTAAGAAGAAGGAAAAAAAGATACCCTCATTCACGTCATTTTCGCCCTTCTTCTGAAAGCCCTTAAGACATGTAAGCAGCTTGAAATATTTTGCAAACAGCGTCTCTAGAAAGCTAAAATGGTACAATCCAGTGAAGCTGCCGCATATAACAGTACATTGTGGGAATAGCCTTGGATTTTTGCACTGAATGTTCGGGTCGAATTTTGTTTCGTCTTTTTTTTCTGTTTCCTGAAATGCTAAGCAAAAGAGGCACGATTCATCAAAGTGCGCTCAAGCATCGCCACCGAGAAGTTTTACGAAAATAGGAGTTACAAAATACCGTAACTTGTTCATCGAAAAAGACAATGATAAAGCTATCAGCATTGAATTACAGCCCCTAATACAAAACCATCGTTATAAGAGTAACGGCTATTAAGGTAATTCTATGAGACACAGCTATAGCCATGAAAAAGAAAAAAAAGAAAGAGAGACGGAATTTGGAATATACCATATTGGGCCCTGTGCTTACGGGAAAAATGTCAAAGCTTCTGGGATTATCACCCATTTCGAAGCGGCGAACAGCTGGTCGGAAGTTCCACAGAGAAAGTAATCCTCACGTTGTCGCGAATTCAGGCAAAGAAGTGAGGTTTCTCTAAAAAAGCTGGCTACCCGCAATAAGACATTTCCGCCCCCAAAAAAGTGCATTCGACTCGTTGGTATTCGAGGTTAGCGACGGCGTGTATAGAGACAAGAATGGCTTCTACACATATGATGTTTCAGCACTGTTCGACAATAATAAATTCGTGAAATCGTATGTTGTGTTTGTTTTGTTCATGCTTTACGCAATTTAGATGGAGATGAAAATGCTCGCGGTCTATGTACTTGAATTTAGGTGCACAGTAAAAAGCCCCAAATGGTCAAAATTACCGGAGACGTTCTCAACGGCTTCTCTCGTAATGACAACGTGGCTTGGGACGTTTAGCGGCATAGAAGTGGTTTGTTTGCTGTATGCATTTTTTAATCAACGGAGTTCGTATAATTTGATGTATTCTATATCTGAATATTTGAGGACAGATGTGCCTCTGTGTTCTTTTCCTTGGATGATAACTTATCGGTAGTAATCTATCTGATGAAACAGCGCTATTGTAAAGAGGCACAAAGAAGAATGACTCGAGAACGGGCGCTGACTGCCAGCAAAGCTTCTATAGACGTCCAAAAATACATAGGTTTTAAAAAATTATGGAAGATGGTTCTGCTGTTACGATTGCTGTAAGCAGCTGTATTTCTTGTGCGTCAGCCAGTCAGTGCCCATCGTTGTGTTATATTTCTTCCCCTGTGTTTAAATGCCTCTCCCTTTTTTCAGCTGGATGTTTGTCTTTTTTTTCAATGATAAAGCAAGCTTTTTTTGTAGAAGGCTGGTCTGAAATCAGCGTTCATTTTCTTTGCTCTACCAACGTCGTACCTGCTTGTCATCGTCGTGCCTGCTCAAGTTCCACCAAGGTACACAGGGCGAATAATTGGGGACATTAACGTTGTTGAGTAGCTGCCACCAGATGCCAATAGGAAAGTTATTAGGAAAGTGTCGCGAGGCGGACACATTGCGGCACGAGAAATACTCTCGTATAGTCTCGCTGTCGCGCACACGCTTCCGAGTATTAGGGTAAAAAACTTTTTTCAGGAGCACGAGCTACTTTGCAGCATCCTTGATACTATGTGGCAGAAGTTATGGGTATTGGTCAACAACATGAAGAAAGCCATTAAAAACAACCGAGCAAGTTACATAGCTTTCATCACGAAATAAACGAGGACATCGATTGCAAGAGCGCTAATGAACAAGTTTCAAACTGGAAACAGTTCTTGAAATTTTGATTTTATTACAAAATAAGAGAGGACATCAATAAAAGATGTCATCAATGGCTACGCGTACGACACATCCAAAGGTAACGAGCCTTGGAAAAATGCGAATGACATGATCTTTACTCTCATTACGGACAAGGCCTTCCCCACTCGCACCGGTACGCCCACGCAAGGAGACACTATACGCAGGTTCTCTGCTTCCTAAAGAATACGGCTGACGCCCGCTGGACCAACGTCGCGGTAGATTTCGGCAGCGACCACTTCATATTGGCCGTACACTTCCCCACAGTCAGCAGAATGATCAAGTCGTACGCGTGGGTTGACTGGGACCTTCTTCGTAAGACCCGCACAGAACGACCTCCTCCCAATACCCCACCGAGCCTCGAGACGTGGAGGGCCGAGATCAAAGCTGACGTCAACAAGGCAACCAAAACTATCAGTACGGACGTTCCAACCTAAAAGATAAATAGTCGTCTCGCCCACCTACTCGAGGCCAAACAGTCTCTATTGGCCCGGTGGGAGGGCCAGCGTCTTAATCGGAGGGTTACGCAAACGCATATCTCAGCTGAACAAGATCAAGATGAATCACTGCCGCATCCTTTTAAAAAACAGCAGCGGAACGAAGACTGTAACTCGATTGATGGTCAGGTTCATAATGGCAAAACCTGGAACATACGCAAACACTTCCTCAATGAAACCACCACCCACACGAATTAGCGTCATTCGATTGTGAAGATACTTCATCAAGCTAAACGAACAGTATCACCGAAAGATGTTGTCAAGAACCTCGTGGAGAAATATCTCCCGCTTCCCACGGGCCTTGTGAACCCTCATCTCGATTACTCTGGCAGTGACAACACCAACTTAGACGCGAATTTTCTATTGAAGATGTGTGCCGAGCAATTCATTAGCTCAATGGCCACTCAGCCCCTGGCCCCAATAAGCTCCTACACAACCTGGACGATCCCTCCGTCATTTACCTTACCGATACTATCAACGAAATATGGAAAAATTGTGAGATACCCGATGTCTGGAAATTATCTCACATGGTTCTCATACCCAAACCGGGAAAAGCACTGACACTAGATCACCTACGCCCCAAATCTCTCACGTCGTGCATGGGCGAGGTGGCTGAGCACGTCGTCTTCAACAGGGTTGGTCGATACGTCGAAGATAACGACTGCCTTCCGCACCACATGATTGGCTTCCCACCAGGGTTATACACTCAAGACGCCTTGTTTTTCTATAGCATCAAATTCTAGATGGCGGAAACACACGGGACACTCACGCAATACCCGATCTTTATTTAGAAAAGGCATTCGATACCATAACGCACTCGTCAATCGTGAAAGCGATCGCACCCCTCGGCCTAGGTCAGCATTTTTATTACTTTATCCGTTCTTTTCTCAATCGACAAAGAGCCGTCCTCCGCGTGGGAGACCTTGTGTCGGATGGAGTGGAGCTCAGACAGCGGGGCACTCCTAAGGGATCCGTCCTCTCGCCCACGCTCGTCAACATTGTGATGATCGGGCTTTACGAACGACTTTCGAAAATCGACGGGCTAAACCACACTATCTATGCGGACGATGTAACCATAAGGTGCTCCACAGGGTCGGAGGGCTTCATTGAGTCCACCCTGCAAGAGGCCATCGACACCGCCGAGTCCTACCTCGACTACACCAGACTCAGGGGCTCACCCGCAAAGTCGGAGCTGTTGATACTTTTGCCCAAACGCTGGGGTGCGAAGCCCAAAGGGGGAAAACCTCCGGTGAAACGCAATATCACCCTCCACACAAGAGATGGTTGTACAGTACCCAGGGTAGATACCATCAAGGTCCTCGGCATAATCGATCATCGAGTCCCGCGGAACCAACACCCAAAGAGCACACAAACTCAGAACTAAGACTGAGAATGCCATACGACTAGTACGTACAGTAGCCAACAGGCACCATGGCCTCAAAGAAGGTAACCAGCTGCATCTCGTACACGCGTTTGTTTTGTGATATTTTACCTTCGTTGCTGCTATGCACAAATAGCTACGTGCTTAGCGCGATGAACTCAATTCGCTCAATTGCAAGGTGGTCAAACGAGCTCTTGGCATCCCTATCACCAATCCAACGCACAAACTGCTCGAGCTTGGCTTAGAAAACACGCTAGAAGAGATTGCTGAAGCTCAGAAACGCGTGCAATCGTCCTGACTCACAACCAGCAAGGCAGGTCACCATATTCTGCGTGTGCTCGGCTTCTTCTCCTCGACTGCCAGTGACCCCCTAGAGTTGACTCTAATTCCCCGTAAAATGGGCAACGTTATCACGATCGCTCTAATTCCACGAAACGTACACCCTGAATACAACACAGACAGGCGCCTTGCGTGGGCCACAACCATTCTCAAGCGCCTAGACATGGAAGCGAACAACGTCTCCTTCGTGGACGCCGCTGCCTATCCCAACAACTAAGCCCTCGCTGCGGTCGCGGTATCATCCACACAGCAGATATCACAATCCTCACCACACACTCTATCACCTCACCACCTCACTCTATCACAATCCTCACCCGAAACCCCGAAGTAGCGGAGCAAGTAGCTATAGCTATAGCTATGCTCGGCAGCAAACGGGAACTTATTTACAGTGACTCCAGACCGGCCATCAATGCCTTCGAACGCGGAGTCATCTCCAACCCGGTGTTACGTATCCAGCGCAAAGCGGACCCGAGTACCCTGAAGCACCACATCATCTTGTTCCCCGCCTATCTCGCCAAGGGGCCGGGTGCCCTATGCCACCTCAACGAGATCGCCCATGATGCAGCGCGTGCACTTACAGACCACAACGCCACAAGACAGCCCTACCTTGCTGAGTTAGAGAGCAATCGGGATGCACCCATCCGAAACATAACAGACCGCTGGCAATAACCCTACGCCTATTGCAAACACACACACACACACACACACACACACACACACACACACACACACACGTACACAAAGCTTGCCACGCGCACGTTCATTATCCTGATACATACCCCAGTGACACATGTCCATCATGTGGACACACGGCGACACTCGCGCACATGCTCTGGTAGTGTAGAAAAACTCCTCCTGACTCTACCTCAAACTAGTGGGAGAGGTCTCTCAGGAGCTCACTTTTCGCCGACTAGCATTGGGCCGTCTAGCAGGCCCACGAAGCGGCCGCTTGGTACTCCCCATCGGACCCTACGTGGGAGACACCCACTACGCGCTAAGCGCGTCCTGCAGCACTGAAATAAAGTTTTTTTTTTCATTCCAATCTGCATCAATCGCAAGAGCGCTTAAGAGACAGCTTTAAACTAGAAATAACTCTTGAAATTTCCCTGAACGTTGCAATTGGCATTGAAATAGGCCAAAATGAGTTTTGATTGCAGCAGCTATTTCAGGCTGTCTGATAAAATCTTCAAACGACTTGAGAACGTCGCACTTTGTGGCAGGTCCTAGTTGAGACTAAAATGTCCTATTGGTTAACCATTACCTGAAACAGTACGCCAATTTCAATATTGCAATTAAAACCAGAGATATAATTTTCTCGTGAGTGTGTGCTCCTTATTCAATTACTGCAATGCAACCGGCTGCCGTCGATAGATAGTGTCGCATGTAAATATTGTTATGAGACAATGTCCCACAAAAGTGGTTAGATAGGCGTGGAGAAATACGACGTGATTTTGGTGTGGAACACAGCACTCGTTCTCTATCTTGACTTGCGCGTTGGCGCTGTGAAAATATATCTTCAAGCGCCTAGTTTCGCGCGTATCGTCACGTAGCATTTTGGTGGAAGGTGCTGGGTCACAACGCACGATGGACTTACGCAGCGGACGCCTAGTCGCTGCTTCCGACATGTCCACCGGCAGCAACGCTTCGTCAACTGCCGCGCCCAATGCATCAACCGTGCCGACCTCACTTGTTTTTCTCGTGGCCACTCCACCCCGCGATTCCGACAACTTTTCGGGAACGGAAAGCGAGGACGTGGATGAGTGGTGTTCTGTCGGTGACCGGCGTCCGACGGCGAGGGCCCGACGACTGAACACGAGATGCAACGTGCGCCGGCACGTGCCCCCGACACGCGCAGTAGAAGTGAGTTGACCGGAGCCCGCTGAAGCCCAACAAAGACTGAACCGGCCAGCGGCCGTTTCTTGAACTACACACAACGGACACGCGGACGCACGTGGTTGGCTGCATGCAATCACGTGTGTGCCGTTACAGACATGCACGGAGTAAGGATAGGTAAAGAGCGGCCCTGACGTCACTCGTTGTGAAGCCGCGATGAAGCCGGAAGTCGGCCATATTGACTAGGCAAATTCTCGTCTCTTGTTTACTTATGAATGCGAAGCAGAAGGCGCGACTCCCTCTCCGGCTCGGAAAGCACGTGGGCTGCGCAGCGCGTGTGTCGTGACGATCCGAAACTAATGGAACTGGGCTCATCACTCTGAGCCAGCTGGACACCTTCAGCGAAATCGCTTCGTCCGAGTAATAACAAGGAGTAACAGCTCGCCGACAAAAAAGCAACTACGAGAGAACGCGCGCTAGATGTACTGACAACGGCGAGTGCTTTCACGTCATTAATTCAGCAACTGTACAGACTACACGATCGGTCGTGCGCCTTCTACGGTTGGATTCCGCCACGCGGCCGACGCAGCATATGGCCACTGTGTCCGTGTTTCGCGTGAAACTCACCGGCGCCAGCATTCTGCGACCGTGGTGACTTTGAGCACGGTGCTAGTGACAGTTGAACGTGGTTGCTGTTACGTTGAGATTACATGCAATGCTGGTGGAGAGTGTACCAAGCGGAACAGAAAAGGCGTTTTAATACGCACATGCAAGTTGTTACTGTACACACACAACACTAAACTACGTATGTGAACATGGTCCTCATGGCGTCTTGCTGGGCTCAACAGCGTCGTCCGTAGTCACAAGCAGGAGCACTGCTCAACCGTCACTGACTTGCAAGGCGTTCGTCGTCATTCAGCTTCGTCATGGTGCCCAACGCAATTTCACTGAACACTAACAGCTTCATCCGCGTCATCCGCCACACGACACATGGATATGCACATGTTCTACGCACTGTTGAAACCCCGTGATGGACAAAGGGATTTGTAAACGTTGCTAATAGTAATGTAACAGCCAGGAGAACACTGCGTAACCAATAATGCGGCGCAGAGCACAGATATTGTCCGCCACGGCTCAGCACGAGACCTGGGGAGGCACACATTCCGCCGCCAGCCGCGGCCGCTCACTGCTAGACCAGCTCCACTGCGCAACACGTAACCATAGCAACGCCGCCATTGTGCCTAGTGAATATGGCTGCCATGATGTCATTTCCGCCACATTTTTCACGCCCTGCGCCGACTGGGCATGCCCTCTCCTTACCTTTTTCCTTCCTCCATGCAGACATGTGTTTACAGAGTACACACTGGCGCACTCAGTGCGCGCGCCACTCACAGGTGGCGCCACGACACCACATCATCCCACCCCCGTCGACAAAATGAACATTATCACAGGGTAACACTAGGAAAGTCCCAGGATCTCCACTAAGGAATGTTCACGCCACACGAGCGGCGGGGAGAAGAACAGTTCGTGCACAGGCACAAGTGGTCTAATACAACAGATACATCACACATCTTGTGAAACGAAATACACTGCAAAAAAAACACCGAACTGAAAGTCTCCTGCGATGTCGTTGCTGGGCCCACTAGCCACAGAATTATAGGAAGAACTCTTTTGACCTTAAGTGACAAAATATTTGAGGCAGTCAGGTCGTTTTGTCTGACGACGTGGACGCATAGAAGTCTCAGTATAACTTGTTGAAGTGCGACCAGGTTCGGTCATCTTTGAAAACCTTGTAGCTCCTTCACTTTCCCCCTCCCCAGGGTTGAGATTTAGTGGATTACTTGAAAAAGATACCCGCCCCGGGTCCTGCTGACTTCCCAACGTTCCTTGGGGAACAACTGATTTAGACCTTTCACTATAGGAGATCTCTGACGAATCAGAGTCGAAGAAAAGTCGACGACGAAGCGATCCAACTAGGTCTGCATAGTGATCATTGAATTTGGCATAGTATCCTGCCAGACCTAAAAATGAATGTAAAGACTTAATGTCTGTAGGAGCTGGGGCATTTACTATAGCCTTTACTTTACTTTCTAACGGCGATATGCCATCGGCTGGAATCCGGTGTCCCAAGAAGCTAAGTTCTTTCACGAAAAAAATATTTATCATTCAACTTCTTGTCACTGTTGGCTATGCAAATCAAGAGTTCAATTAGGCTCGCGTCATGCTCAGACTGACTCTTACCTTACACAAGCACATTATCCAGATAGCAAATGACATTCTTGCAATCTTTTAAAATCTGGGACATCATTTTTTGAAAAACTGCAGGCGCGGACGCCAGACCGAAACAGACACGCTTAAACCGAAACAAGCCGTCATGCGTGATGAACGTCGTTAAGTCCCTACTGCTCTCCTCTAACAACAGCTGGTGATAAGCTGACGTTAAGTCTAGCTTTGAAAAACAAGTGGCTCCATGAAACATCAGCAACAACTCTTCAACGTGCGGCAAAGGATAACCATCGATGATAATTGCCTTATTCGGTTCCCTGAGATCCACACACAGCCGGATGCTTTCATTTTTCTTGCGGACGACGACGAGCGGCGAGACCCACTCGGAAGCGTCGACGCGTTCGATGACATCCGAGTCCTCGAGTCGTCGCAAATCAGTCGCCACCTGATCGCGAAGAGCCAGAGGGAGACGTCTCAGCTTGAATGCAACCAGAGTCACACCTGGCCGCCGTTGAATGCGATGAATGAAACCCTTGACGAGACCCAACTCGTCGCTGGAGAGCTGCTCGAAGCCAGAAGGCACGTTGAAGAACACTGCACTTCACATGATGCGAGTCGACATGTCAACGACGCGCCGTCAATCTGGATGCCCAGTCGCTGAATGGCGTCAAGGCCCAAAAGCGATGTGCCGTTATCGGTGACGTAGAACACCAAGGAGCAAGACCGCTGCAACACTTTGACTGGAGCTTGGAAGGAGCCAAGGATCGCGATGTGCTGCTTGGAGAAGTTTCGCAAGTCGACTACAGCTTTGGACAGGCTCTGCTGTTTGCTGAAATGACGCTGAGTGAGTAAAACAACTTTATTGACGATCCGGCATAAAGGGGGAAGGGGTAGGAGGATTAAAGCGAGACACTAGCGTGCTCGGACGTCCCGGAGCAGCAACCTACTCGCGTCAAACTCGTGGCGGTGCCGCTTTCGGCCGCTGGCGTTCCAGGATGCTAAGCACGTGCTGGACCACGTCTCTTTGGTTGCCTGGCGCTCGTTTGATAATTTTGCTGCTTATGGCAGTTGGCATTACTTCTTGGTTACCCGGCGGTGGTGCACAGTCCCAGAGGAGGTGTCTCTGGGTGGCTCGAGCCTTCTTGCAGTGTTGGCATACATTAGTGGTGTAAACCTCCGGGCAAACGTGCTTCCCAGACGGGGGTACATATGGCTTGTACTTGCAACTGCCGTAGTGTGGCTGCTTCTCTGCGTTGTAAGTCTCGGTGAGGCAGTGGGTAGAGGCGTCTGCTCGTTCTGTACCACTGCAGAACGTCGGCGTAGGTTGCGATAAAATACTCTCCGTGTTCGGCATCGGGTCGTTGCGGCTTTGAGGAATGCGTTGACAGAGACCCGCGGCTAGTTAGCGCGTGTGCCCCCATATCTGCCTCCCCGTTGCGGTTCGGGCCCACGTCCAGCTCCCCGGCGTGCGCAGGGAACCACTTGACGGTAATGTTGGTTTTCGGTCTTGCTATAGTTGAACATACTCTTGCAGTGGTTCCATGAACGTTTTTTGTAGCAAGGTTGACTATTGCCGTCTTCGATTCGCTGAGGACCGTGCGGCAATCCGGGATCGCTAGTGCCAGTGCGATCGCAAACTCCTCGGCTTGCGTGGGCGACTTGCACCGTATGCTTCTCGACGTTGTGAGTACTCCAGTGTCTGCTACGATGACTGCTGCTGCGTACGTGTTTGGCCGGTGGGGATACTTCGCTACGTCCACGTTTTACGCGCGCGGATTGTTGGCGTGACCTTTTGTGAGGGCCGTGGCTCTCGCCGTTCTTCTTTATTGGTGTACTTGCGGATGCATGTGCTTCGGTAAGGGTGGAACCCTCAGTCTCTGGAGAACGTCCCGGGGTAGCTGCTTTGCTACCTCCGAAGTCGTCGCTGGCGCGTTGATTCCGATGCGTTGTAGTATTGTTCTTCCCGTCCTGGTCTGGGACAGGCGGTGATACTGTGCCATTCGCTGGGCTTCTGCGATTTCTTCCAGCGTGTTTTGAACGCCCAACGCGAGAATGCGTTCCGTGTTGGTGTGGGGGGTATAAGCCCAGGGCCGTCTTGTACGCTTTTCTGATCATCGCGTCAATCTTTATCTTCTCCGCCGCTTTCCAATTGTGGAACGACGCTACGTAAGAGATGTGGCTGACTGCAAACGACTGGGTGAGTCGTAGTAGACTATCTTCTCGCATGCCCTGGTACCGCGTGGCCACCTTCTTGAGTAGGTGGGTGGCCAGCGAGAGCTTTGCGTGGAGCTTCTGTACCGTCACGTTGTTGCCGTTCAAGTCCTGAAGGTGCAGCCCCAAAACTCTGAGCGTCTGCACGTGCGGTATCGGCGTTCCGTCTCGGGTTACCACGCTGATGTTCTGCGTTGTCGGGCGTCGCGCACTTCGCGGTGAGATCACTAGCAGTTCCGACTTGGTTAATGAACATTTGAGTCCGGTGGGTTGTAGATGTTCTTCTACGGCAGCGACGGCTTCTTGGAGGGCTGCCTCGATCTGGCTGTCGCTTCCTCCCGTTGACCACAGCGTGATGTCGCCCGCGTAGATCGTGTACTTCATGTTTCCAACGCGTTGCAATCGTTTTGCAACGCATATTATGACAAGGTTGAACAACAGAGGGGAGATCACCGAGCCCTGCGGTGTCCCCGTGCTCCCCAGCTGCTTGAGCGATAGTTGTAGTTCTCCTGCCACATGCCGCGTAGTGCGGTTGTTCAGGAAATATTTGATGTAAGCGAACGTCCTCTCCCCCATGTTGAGGTGGGACACCTGCCGAAGGACGGCCGAGTGGTATACGTTGTCGAATGCTCCCTGGAGATCCAGTCCGAGCACCGCTCTGTTATCCAACGTGGGAAAGTGTCTGTCCACGATTTCGTTCTTGAGCAACAGCATGGCGTTCTGGGTACACAGTTTGGCCCGGAACCCCAGCATTGTTTGTGGATATATGTTGGATTCTTCCAAATAACGTTGCCATCTGTTGAGTAGGACGTGTTCAAGCACCTTGTTCACGCATGACGTTAGAGAGATGGGTCTTAGGTTGTCTATACTGGGTGGTTTGCCCGGCTTGAGGATCAGGACCATTTTCGCGGTCTTCCATTGTTGCGGTAGCTTACCCGTCGGCCAGCACTGGTTGTAGTACTTCGTGAGGGCTTCGATTGCCGTGTCGTTCAAGTTCCTCAATGCCTTGTTGGTGACGTGGTCCGGTCCGGATGCCGATTTACAGTTTATTGTTTGTAGAACCGCTCGCACTTCCCATTCTTCGAAGTCGGCATCTAGTCTCTCATTGGTTGCCCCTTCGTAGCTGGGGAGTGGGTCCGTTGGCGTTACGGGGAGATACTTGGCGTCCAGGCGTCGTTGCACCTCAGCCTCTCCCATTTCATTGACGGCTTTGTGAATTGTCTTGTTCAGCATGTAATGCTGAACTCCCTTTGTTGTCTGATCGTTGAGCAAGTGGCGTAGCAGGCGCCACGTCTTGCCTTTGTGTAGTTGACCGTCGGCTTTTTGACACACCGCGTGCCACTGCTGTCTGCAAAGGACTGCGCTGTGATGCTCGATGTCTCTGTTGAGTTGTGCTGTACGTTTGCGTAGCTTTCTGTTGGGGCGTTGACGTTCCCAGTGCCGTCTCAGCGAGTTGCGGGCTTCCCTGAGGTGCGCTAGTCTGCTGTCCAGCATCGTAGCCTCCGGCTCCCCATCTACCGTCTGAGTGGCGTCTTTGGTCGCGGCGTTCAACATGCTGGTCCATGCCTCTATGTTTTCAATGGTTTCCGTAACGTTGTCTTCTAATTTCTTTCTGTACTCGTGCCTGTCAACGATTTGCTGTTGCTGTGCTCTTTGCGTGCTCTCTGCGATTGGTATTCTAATTTCGAATATGCAGTGGTCACTTCCCAACGTCTCCCCGGTGTTCCGCCACGTGACTCTACGCAGTGCCGAGGCCGTGCTTATGAAAGCGAGGTCCGGGTTTGTGTCTCGCTGCGACGACGTTCCGTTTCTTGTAGGTGCGTTGGGGTCGTTAGCAATTGGTAACCTGCGTCCATTGTTTCGTCGTAGAGACTGTGGCCCTTCGCCGTCGTGTATGGATACCCCCATGCCGTATGTTGAGCGTTGAAGTCTCCACACAGTAGGGTTACGTTGGAGGCCGCGAGCTGTTGCGCTTTGTGCACAAGGGTGCAGAATTTTTGCTGGAAGTGCTTCGGATTGCTGTACACGTTGATTATAAAAGTGTTTTCACGGCGCTTGCGCTTCCTGGTGACGATTTCGGCTGTGCTGTGCTCGATGGCGCCATTGGGTAGCAGCTCGTGATCTATTGAAGTTAGATTCTTCTTTACCAAGGTGCAGACCCCCTGCCCTGCGCATTTCCCAACTGTTCGTGCGCTGGGGGGCTTTGCAAACGATCTGTACCCCGGTAACGTCCTCGACCGCCTATCCTCAATACTGGCTGTTTTTCGCAATGCCGGTCTCCAACTGAACTGGTCAAAGTGCCACTTCGAACGCCAGCAACTAACCATGTTGGGCCACCTTGTCGATCCCGATTAAGTGCGGACCGTGCGGAACTTCCCAATTCCTACCTGCACCAAAGAAGTCCGCAGCTTTCTCGGTCTCTGCTTGTACTTTCGACGTTTTGTGAACAACTATGCGGAAGTAGCCCTTCCTCTCACAAACTTACTGAGAAAAGATGTCTCATCCCCATGGGGTGCTGCGCAGGCTACGGCGTTCTCTACACTTATTGCATTGCTAACAGAAGCACCTGTTCTGGCCCATTTTGACAATGCCGCCCCTAGAAAAGTCCACACCGATGCCAGTGGCCATGAAATTGGTGCTGTTTTGGTTCAGCATCAAAGTGGATGCGCCCGCGTTATCGCCTACGCCAGCCGTCTCCTCTCGCAGGCGGAAAGAAATTACTCAATCACCGAAAGGGAATGCCTTGCTCTCGTTTGGGCAGTAGCGAAATTTCGGCCCTATTCACACGGTCAACATTTTACCGTCACAACCGATCATCACGCACTTTGCTGGCTCGCATCCTTGAAGGACCCCACTGGGTGCCTTGGTCGATGGGCATTACGACTCCAAGAGTATAACTACTCGGTGTCCTAGAAATCTGGCCACTTACACCATGATGCTGACTGCCAAAATTGGAATTCAGTGAAACCACCTGAGACGTTCGACGAAGCGCCATGTGTCCTGTCTCTCTCCACTTTAAGCAACTTCCGTGAGAGACAGCGCCATGACCCTGTCTTACGTAACATCATCGAGAAGCTTCATTCTGTGGTACCCTATCCGTCTTTTCGACTGTTCGTGCTCAAGGATGGCACATTGTACCGTTACAACGTCCACCCTGATTTAAACGAACTGCTCCTTGTGGCACACTCCTATTTACGTGCGAGCGTGCTCGGCCAGCTCCACGACGCTCCCACTGCCGGTCACTTCGGACTGTCTCGGACGTATGACCGTGTACAGCGTCCATTTTACTGGCCCAGCCCGAAAAAACCTTTGGTGAGCCCTGCTGGGTTCCTCCAACAATCTTGACGTTCCCTTTGATTTGTTCTTTCGACTTGGTCTTGATCTTCTAGGCCCTTTTCCTGCGTCCACTTCTGGGAATAGGTTGATAGCTGTTGCGACGGATCACACAACCCGGTACTCCATTGCACGGGTACTACCAATCAGCTGTGCCACGGACGTTGCCGATTCTCTCCTGCACGCCGTCATACTTCATCATGGCGCACCCCGCCAACTCCTGACAGATCGTGGGCGCTATTTCTCTTTCCGAATTATCAACGACCTGCTTCGCTCCTGTGAGACAAAACATAAATTTACGACAGCCTACCACCCGCAAACTAACGGACTGACTGAGCGATTCAACCGGACTTTAACCAATGTGCTCGCCATGTACGTATCGTTCGACCACCAGGACTGGGACGTTGCATTGCCTTTCGTTACGTTCACCAATAATTCTTCACGCCACGATGCAGCTGGTTTTTCACCTTTCTATCTTGCGTTTGGCCGTGACCCAACTTTACCGATTGACACCATCTTTCCGACAGCCGTCGACTCGACGACCGAATACGCCCGCGATGCTATTACCAGAGCTCGAAAAGCACGAGAAGTAGCCCGCCAGCGCCTCTTAGCACCGCAAGATCAGCAGCGGCAGCGTTACAACTCCCATCATCGGCAAGTTTCCTTTACTCCGGGTTCTTTTGTGCTATAGTGGACTCAAATCAGGCACGTTGGACTTTCTGAAAAACTGCTTTCCCGCTACTCGGGATACCACGTATTGCGCCAGGTGACAGATGTGACCTACGAGATAGCCCCGCTCCAGTCTTCCTCCTCCTCCTCTTCACTGCCTACAGACATTTTTCATGTATCTCGCCTTAAGCATTACCACTCGGCAAAATCATAGAAAGCACTCAGATGGTGCTTCAGCACCCGGGGGTTATGGTATGAGACAATGTCTACAAAAACGGTTAGATAGGCGCGGAAAAAGGAGACGTCATTTAGGTGTAAAACACAGCACTCGTCCTCCGTCTTGGCTTGCGCGTTGACGCTGTGTAAATATATTTCAAGTGCCTAGTTTCTCGCGTATCATCACGTAACAATATCATCTCAATGTCCTGTACAGTTGCCTATTGATCCACGAACATTCCCGCCAAGGCAACCACCTCAACCAGGAAAGCCACTGCTTTCGAATGTGGAAGTCTGCATGGCTCAAGGTATCCGTGTACTTTCAGGTTGGTTCAATACTTCACTGGTGAAATCACATTCTTTTCGTAGAAAACGAGAACTCAAGCCCACTTCAATTTTCGGGTTACTTGGTCCACAGCCTTTAGGTTTAAAACTACACCCCATACTAAGAGGAACCGCTAGTAGTAGACCAGGCAAGCACTTAGCAAACCAGGTGCTCTGTCCTTCTTGCGAGCAGAATAAAACACTTCGCGCCAAGCGCCAGCACATATAATGCTTAGTTCGTCCTGATTTTTGCCTATTTTTTAACAATAAATTAGATGAAACTGGCGCTCCAGCTTTTTAATGGCCGTCCCAATTGCAAGTAGTGGATTTGTAGCTACTAGATAAAGTCTATACACAGTATACAGAATGAATGAATTTCAGCAAATTGCTCATTTCACATTTTTGAACATCACCTAAAGACGCAAGGTAAACTGCTAAAAATACAAGTGTTAAATTATCATTGTGAGCTTTGCAAACGACGGAAGCAAAGTCAAATTTTACGCATGTCCATGCATGAAGTAAGCAACAGGTGAGGTTTAAAGGCTTTACGCCGCCTAGTACCCGCACAATGCTGTTTCAATCGACCTCTAAGAAGAATTCTCCCACGTTCATTTGCGCTAATTGTGCGTATTTAGAAATATGCCCCATTCTATTTTGCCAATGGCTAGAATGGCAATGACAAGAAGGCGAGAAGCTTTGCATATGCAGTTGATAGCGTCTACTGTAGTTGCATAGGTGTTGTTTCGAGATTTAAAACAATACTTATTAGTTTTTTTGCATGAGGTGTATGGAGCTGCACATTTTCAAACCTACTGTTAAGCGGAGAAGTGCTTAGGAAAAATATTCTTGAGGCCACTCACATTTGTGCGCCCATGAACATACCAAACAAAAACTGTGGGACGAGGACAGTCACTAACAGATGCGGGCCCCAACCTAAAGGCCTGAAGGCCGCAGATATGAGACTTTAGCAACATAAGTACAAATTAAAATTTATGGTGAGCACCTTACGTGCTATAATTATGATACTGTTTTCTCCACTACCACCCGGATACAGCTCATTGTTCTAGGCCTAACAAAATATTTGTGGCGCAACTGGGACAAAGCAGGAAGAAATCAGAAAAACGGCATAGGGCACGACATATTAAGTGAGAATATTTTTTGCAAATTACTTAATCATATGTTTTAAGATATGTGCAGCCATTAACGTAATTAAAAAGAACCGCCAGGCATGCGCGGAAAGCGCAGCACTGTAGAATCGAAAAATGTGAGAGTGGTTTTTTTAGAGCCATTTTCAAACACTCTTTGGGTAACTGGTGCAAGGGGACTTACGTGGTACTCTCAGCGCATTATTCCTGGTAGGCAGGCATTCAATGTGCCATCCTTCGTTATTCTTCGGACAAGCGTGGTACCAGCTGCGCACTTCCAAGGAACTTGAGACAATTTTTTGAGTTGTTGCTAACGGCATGAAGAATTGTGCTACAAGCATTTTAAATTCACAGCGTTCCTAAGCGAATTTAAATGACTTTGAGAGAATCTATCTATCTATCTATCTATCTGTCTATCTATCTATCTAGCCGCTTACGTTTGGTTGCTCTCGTGATCACCCCCTCAACTTGGCGTATACCAAAATTAGCGTGGAAGGGTAACGTGATTTAACGAAAATGACGAGCTCGTCAAGACATGAATAATGTTAAAATTTCATCGCGTACGTCCTTAAAAACTTCCTGCCAGACGGGGGCACATACCCACAGGCGGGTATGCGTCACTGGTATTATGGTAATTGCCACAGGAGATTGATAATTGGTATCTACCCAGAAGCGACGAGTATACAAATAGGCAATTTAAACGCGCGAGCGTTAAGAAATACCCAATATCGGTAGCGTCGACCCGATGAATGCAAAGAACGAATGTCAGTGTCCCAACTGGAATCGAACCCAAGAATTCTGCGTGGCAATGAAGTATTTTACCACATAGCTACCCAAGGTTTCTGAACTACTTTTCGAATATTCGCTAATCTTCAAGCGTCACAAGCGGTTGCAATGCTACCTACCCAATTTTATAAACATTACCGACTACATCGACTACGACAAGCGCGACAGCTCAGTCAGTCAGTCAGTCAGTCAGTCAGTTCAGTCAGTCAGTCAGTCACAGTCAGTCAGTCAGTCAGTCAGTCACACACAGTCAGTCAGTCAGTCAGTCACAGTCAGTCAGTCAGTCAGTCAGTCAGTCAGTCAGTCAGTCACTCAGGTTAGAAGATATACACACGGAAACCGTGTGTATACCTTCTAACCTGAGTAGTATGCCTTTGTTCCCAGGCCACCGGCACCTGGGTCCCGGGAATCCACTGCGCAACGGAGATCCGGTGGACGAGGACGACGGCATAGCCAAGTCGCACGACGAAGCCTACGAGCGAGCCACAAGTCACGAGGACGTCTTTGCGGCTGACCAAGCACCTGCAGCTCTCTTCTTGAACGACTTTACACGCACTAGTAACTGGCATTCTGCATTAAGTGCAGTCGGTCTGGGCACGAAGAATATTGTAGAACAATACGTTTTGGGCCGTAGCCTCTATGGAATGCCAGGAGATAGGCGGAAACGTGCACATAACGGGCAATCAGATACAGCAGACGCAAAGCGATACCAGCCTGACTCAAGCACCGGCGACGCCGAAATGTCGGCGCAGATGCAATGGGACGCTCCCGTCCGTCCAGGCGGAGCAGGAATCGGAGGTGATGGTGAAAATTCCGCAGAACTCGTTCAGCAGATTTTGCGCGTACCGCGCGACCACGGAGTGGTCACAGTGTTCCGTGACAGCAAAATACTCACCACAAGGGCCTACGCAATGCTGAAGACGAATTTAGTGTATGACACCGAGAAAACGTTTCCAGGAGTTTTAACTAGCCTCTTACGCTTGCCAGTGGACCTGCCGTATCTTTACATTTCTCACGGCACCTACCTTAACTTACCGTCTCACATAAGAGCCGTGCGTTGCATTGTCAAGGTTACTCCCCATGGTCTACGCACCCCTTGGAAGACTGGCTCTTCGGTTGTCCAACCTGTCAACTCTGACATGCTAGTTTATGGTCTTAGCTCCGTCGGATTACACCACTCATTGGATACAGGCATGTCCCGCGTTAAGAAAGGCGAGACAAACAACACGATGAAACCGCAGTCTTACACTCCGTTTCAGGAGAAGGACCACGCTGATCTGGCTAAGAGCTACTGGGGTCTTAAAATCACGCCGGGAAACGAGGAGCGAAATGGCGACGACGAAAAGAGCATACCTGCGTGCATGGGCGTGCCGCGACACAAATTTGCCTACAATTTTATTCACATTGACAAGGCTTGTCCCCACTTGACCAAGTTTGTCAACCAGTTTCCCTTCAAAGGCCACGTGGGTACACCCATAGTCAACTATGAGTATCAGTTTAGCGGTGACGCGTGGCTAAAGATGGGCCCTACTTACAACGCGGGGAATGAGTTCCTAACTCGAACACACCTAGGCCTGCCTACTGACGTTGTATCCTATACTACTACCAACCTGCCAAACTACGAGTCGTACGAGCAAAAGCCAGATCTGAACGTCACCATGCGTCTTCGCCCCGACGATATGCACACGCGCCACGTGAAATATTTACACCCTATAGAAAATACTTACTTTACCCGCGGTTTAAAACCGATGATACATTCCAACATTCCGCCGAGTTTGAGTTTCAGTGTGTTGGCGGTAAGCAAGCCAAACAAGGACGATCCCGGCAGTACAGAAACTTTCCAAGATATTGCCGCTTTCTTTCAAATTGACACAGAATTGGTGGTTCATTCTGACGTGGACACCATAGTAGCCGACAGCGTGACTCTGCCGTCAAGCGTGGGGCCATACTTGCGTCACACCAACGAAAACATCAAAGCAAGTTACAACAGCCTCACACGTCACGGGCGTCCAGTAAACCTTGCTCGCACGGAGACCGAGGTGACCGTACACAAGGCAGAGCTCCAAAAAGTGGCGGAAGCGAGGCGGCGTTCCTTGGCCTCGGTGCCTTTTCTTCCACAATAAAAGCAAGATGAAAGAAAGCTTTTCGTTTGACTTTTTATTACTGGAGCGTCGCTGTCGTTGTCGTCGAAGACTAAGAAGGGATATGTTAGTATATATATATATATATATATATATATATATATATATATATATATATATATATATATATATATATATATATATATACTTTCTCTGAGTGGAGCTACAACGACGACGACACACAAGAAAAAATATGTAGTGAGCCCCTGCTTTGCATAGGGCTGCAAGCACTCGCAGAATAATAACTAAACCAACGCCTTTGCATAATCGTCTCGCAAGGCCATTGCGCATATTAACTACTAGTTGCTCAAGGGCTGGGTTTTTTATAGTAACTAAACCAACGCCTTTGCATAATCGTCTCGCAAGGGCATTGCGCATATTAGCTATTAGTTGCTCAACGGCTGGGTTTTTTTATGGTAACTAAACCAACGCCTTTGCATAATCGTCTCGCAAGGGCCTTGCGCATATTAACTAGTAGTTGCGCAAGACTTTCCTGCAAGCGCGGTGCCACCACGAGAGGTTAATAAAGGGTTCCCTAACAGCTCAAAAAACGCAGTCGCCAACCAGCTGTCTACTCAGAAGGACCTCAAGCGGACACTAAATACGCCTTCGGTAAGACCCTTTTTTACCTAATTATACTATACTCTGATTTGTCGCTTTTTTCCTTTATGAATAGAGACCATGGCAGAACCACGTAAACGTCAGCATGATGAACAAGAAGACAAGGTACCTCTATATTACCAATTAGAAGTGCTTTTTGGTGACGCTGTCTATATTCCCAGAGACAAACTACAGAGTTTATTGGTTCGAGCCACGAGAACCGTGCCTATGACATTAACGAAACCATGGCGACACTTGCGGAGCCTGATCGAGGCGTGGGAGAAGTATCAAATTCAAATGTGTCCGAACCACGAACAGGGAATAGCGGAGATGGAAAAAGTTTACAATCCCCTCCACGCTGGGCATTGCAGTTACACTCAATTCAAAAACGAAGAAAGCTTGCGCACGATGTGTTTCCCGATCGAGACGACGGAGAAGCTCAGACAATATGTAATGACATTGTCAGAGGATTCGAACAAGGACCCACCCAGTACGGAGTCGCAGCCGTCGCACTCCACACACGAGGAACCACCCTACCACATGTCCACGTCCTACACGACTGCAGCTGGAGCAACGGCACATGCCGATGTGTTATTTTCGCTGGCTTCGTCAGACGACCAAATCGCTCATCAATTTGGTCTACAAACGCCAGTGCATGGGACCTCTACAATCTCGTCCAGAACTCAATAGTCAGCCCCGACTATTGGAATACCTTAAAGTGGGAGGAAGCGATTGGGGTCGCGACATTAGAAATGAAGTTTTGGGACAATTCCAAGGTCCTGGACACGAGCCCGGCCGAGTTTTGGAAATACTGCACCCGAAACTTCCGCATTCAGTTGCATGTGACGACGCCCATGGAGGTCAGACGAGCGGTGGAGACGCTGACAAAGTATGCGCAAAAAAGGGTACAAAGTGCCGAAAACGTGCAAAAGGAGTTTCGGAAGAATCCATCTACGACTGGCTACGCGAAAACCCCGTATCACCGTTGAGCAACATTGTGCGCACCTCCAAGTGGCTGGCGGACCCGGTATTTCGGTTTATTCGCCTCGACGACAAGCGAATTCAACGAGCCATCCAAGTGTTTAATGATGAGATGTGTTTGTACTCCACCCTCGACTTCATTGAAATGTACAAGAACACGCAGCCACTCTTTGACGCCCCACATGGGGACCTCACTACCTTTTCCATGGATGTGCCCGCGTCGTTTGATGCCATGATGGAACTTTTAAACTTTCAGTTTCACGGCATCCACGAGGAAGTGTCGGCCTTTGTCAACAACTTGTACAGCCTGGTCGAGAAGGCGATCCTGAAAACAATTGCATGGAAATTGTGTCCCCTCCGAGTGCAGCCAAACTTTTTTTTCGATCCCGTTCTTTCATTTTACATTAACCGTGGTACGATTCGCAAGTTTAACCGCTTCACTAGCTTTCCACTACAGGACACCATGGGCCGTCGCATCCTGGTACGGAACGTGCCAAACTGTGAGTCATCCGCTTTCGATACTGTCAAAAAATTTTTTGGTGGTGACGTAGACTCGGTGGCTGTCAAGTACACTGCTGACCAGACCATTTCCAGGACACCCGTAATTGTGCTCTCAAACAACGAGGTGTTTCCAGATGACGACGCCTTCAACCACCGCATGTGGCGCTACAAGTGGCGGGCGTGTCCTCCACTGAAGAAATACGACAAGAAAATTCACCCGATGGCCCTGGTGCTCCTTTTTGATACGTTTGTCATGGAAGAAACATACGTCGGCACGCGTCAGCATGATCAATAAACAGTTTTTCAACCTAACATCCTGAGTACGTGGTCAATGCTTCGCATTTTCCGACTACATCGACAACGACAAGCGCGACAGCTGTCAGTCAGTTCAGGCATTCAGTCACTCAGTCAGTCAGTTCAGTCAGTTCAGTCAGATAAGGGCTACGTCGAAATTTCGCCCCTACCTCTACGGCAGGCCCTTCAAAGTTGTGAGCGACCACAACGCCTTGTGTTGGCTAGCCACCTTGAACGACCCTTCAGGTTGCCTCGCACGATGGAGCCTGAGACTTCAAGAGTATGACATTACTGTCATTTACAAGTCCGGCAAAAAACACTCCGACGCCGACTGTCTCTCTTGTGCGCCTGTCGACCAACCGCTACCCGACGACCCGGATGACGAGTACTTCTTGGGAACAATAACTACCGACTGCGCTGAACGACAGCGGGCCGACCTGGAACTTAAGGCCTTTAATAAAATACCTCGAAGGCAGGACTGCCGAACTCCCGAAGGTATTCAAGCGCGCACTTGCGTCGTTCTTTCTATGAAACGGTCTTCTACAAAAGAAAAACTTTTCACCGCTTCGAGCTAAGTACCTCCTTGTGGTGCCTTCAGCTCTGCGACCAGAACTCCTGCAGGCCCTGCACGACGATCCGACGGCAGGGCACCTCGGTGTTTCTCGCACGCTCGCGAGGATACAAGAAAGGTACTACTGGCCACGTCTTACCACCGACGTCACTCGTTATGTGAGGACATGCCAGGACTGTCAGCGACGCAAGACCCCGCCGACAAGGCCAGCGGGACTTCTGCAGCCAATTGATCCACCTTGCCGACCTTTCCAGCAGATTGGTGTGGACCTACTGGGGCCGTTCCCGACGTCGGCTTTCGGAAACAAGTGGATCGTGGTAGCTACCGACTACCTCACCCGCTACGCCGAGACAAAAGCCCTGCCAAAAGGCAGTGCATCCGAGGTAGCTGAGTTCTTCGTCGAAAATATCGTCCTACGTCACGGCGCACCGGAGGTCCTTATCACCGACAGAGGAACGGCATTTACTGCCGACTTAACTCAAGTGATCTTGGCATACAGCCAAACAAACCACCGCCGGACGACAGCGTACCACCCACAGACCAACGGCCTCACCGAGCAGCTTAACAAGACGATCGCCGACATGCTGTCAATGTACGTCGATGTCGAACACAAGACGTGGGACGCCATTCTTCTGTATGTGACCTTCGCATACAACACGGCGGTGCAGGAGACGACGCAGATATCTCCATACAAATTGGTTTACGGAAGGAGCCCGGTAACGACGCTCGATGCCATGTTACCCAACGTCACCAACGAAGAAAACCTCGATGTGAGCGAGTACCTTCAACGCGCCGAAGAAGCCCGACAACTTGCGCGTCTCCGTATCAAGAATCAACAGACGACCGACAGCCACCGCGTTACAACCTTCGACGACGCTTCGTGGAATACCAGCCCGATGAACGTGTTTGGGTGTGGACGCCGATACGCCGACGTGGACTAAGTGAAAAGCTCCTGCGACGATACTTCGAACCGTACAGGGCGGTTCGACGTCTCGGCCCACTTGATTACGAGGTTGTCCCCGACGGCATCACAAACTCTCAACGACGCCGATCGCGACCTGAAGTCGTACATGTCGCTCGCCTCAAGCCGTTTCATGCACGTTAACAAACTGAAACATTTTTTTGTATTATTGTTGCATCGTAATTTATTCATTGTACTTTCTTGCATTATTATTGTACCTTCATCTTTAGTTAAAGCATCAGGACGATGCCTTTTTTCAGAGGGGGGCAATGCCACGTTCTAGTTTCCAGGTTTTTGTTATCGTCACAAACACCAAACGATTCTCAGCGCAAACCGCGCCTGCAGTTTTCAAGAAGGTTCCGGGCTGTAGTAGATCATTTCGATAAGATCACGCCCACTATGCGAACGGTACAGATTGTTCTGAAACCTACGCCACCGCCAGCGATAACGCTAGAACATTCGACGGAAAGAATATAAATGCTGACGCGCTTCGCCGCTTGTCATTTGTTGATCGAAGGCCGACGCTTCGTTCGCCGCTATCAGTCGGAGACTGCTATCTGTGCAAGACAACTGCTGGAATTGGACTTTCCGTTTACCGGGCACAGGTTGGCCCAAATAAACAGTTAAATCCCAACACGAAGTCTCCTGTCTTCGGCCACGTCACGACCCCGTGACAATATGCATTCCTTTGATATAGCCATCACGTCGGGTTAACGTCAATTGTGGTTAGTGACCATGCGCTGAAGTTGATTTATGTAACAGTGTCGATGGCCAGCATCTTCGCGAGCATCAGCGCTTCATGTCAGCGTTTGGTGCTTTTAATACACATGTTCCAGTTGGCATCGTTGCACAAGTGGAAACAACTGGTCATATAAACATCTGCAACTTTCAACAAATGTCTGTGCGTGCAAAATTTGTACATATATTCAGCGTCATTTAATGGCGTGTCGCTCAATAAAAAATTGCAGCACGGTCTTCTTCCCCCCGCATGCTTCGCATAATGTCGATTCCCATATACATGGAAACTGCCGAATATTTTTTATTAATTCCTACAATTCCCTACTGTTGGTATGCGCCACTGTCAGTAGGGGAACAAGTTGAAGATTTTACAGCAAAAGCTTTTATGAAATCAAAAATTGGGTCACGCACGACGCTGTAGTTGTCTGTCGCACCGCCAGTGTCCGTAACCACTATCGTAGAAATAACAAAAAAAGGACAAAGGACAAAGTGGGGTCGAACCCTGGTCCACTGCGTGCGCGCCCGGCATTCTACCACTGAGAGATGCCGGTGCTTGGGACTTGTTCACAAACTTGCCTTAGGCAGGCTTGAGGTGGAAGAAAACTGCGCTTTATGAGTAATTTTAAAGCGTTTTAGAACAGCAAAAAAGAAACACACAACCTCTCGTCACACAATGCAAAAAACGAAACGAGTGCGCCGTTCAATGCTCCAACTCCTTACAGAAACTTGTTCTTATTCACCCATCAACTGTGGCGGAAACCTACTTCAGGCATAATTCCTCATCGTTGTCAGCCACTGCATGAACATTTGGCACAAAACTCCTTGCAAGTGCTTTGCGGGTACCACGCTTCTCAGAAGAATGAAGAAAATAGCAAAGCGAATGCCGGCTTACTACCCCAATTTTTTTATTATTATTTCCATATTGGGTATTGAGTAAGTGTGCATAAAGCATTTACCGAAGGAGTGTTTATAAAAGGCTCTGAAAAGCCGTTCCTCTAGCTTTCGCTGTGACTATGCTGCGCACTCAGCACAAGCCTGGCGTTGTTTTTTTTTTTGTAAAAGGTACTGGAGCATTTGACGACCCACTTGTTGCGAAATTCGCATTATGTGACACCTGGTTGTTTCTTTGCTGTCCTGGAACTCTTTGTTACTCCGTATAACGCTATTCCTTTCCCAACATCAAGCCTGCCTAAGGGAAGTTTGTCTAGTAGTTGCAAGCATCAGCGTTGCTCCGGGGTAGAATACTGGGCTGGCACGCAGGCAGAGGACAAAAATTAGAATTCTATGGTATAATTTGCGTTTTTATTCTCTAAAATGTTTCCCTATTTTGTGTGATAGTGGTTACGGACACCAGTGGTGGCGCTGGTGATGGCGACGGCGGCGCGCACGTGACCCATGTTGTGTTCGCAGAACAGCTTTCACTGTAACATACGACTTCGTCTGCTAAAATGAACCATGCGTAGATGTGAAGCAGTGGCCGCTAACACTCGCACTGGCGGTGACGGGGACGCTGGCCCATCGCAGCGTTGCGCAGAAAAAAAACCTGGGGAGGCGCAAAGCACGCATTGATGAACCGGTGTCTTCTACTTGAACATGCCAATACTTGCTAGTGAGCAATGAGATCAGACAACTCCTATGAAACTCAGAGATCTAGAGTCCACTTTTAGACAATTTCGTTGTTATGTGGGGCTTAACGTTCTAAAACCACCATTATGTTACGGTGCATCATCGGCAGGAGCAAGCGTGGCACTTTGCGAAGATGAAGAAGACGCCTGTGTGTTAGGCGTTTGCACGAGAGGCAACTCAGACATCTTGTTCGGCTGCCGATTCTCGGTGGACGCTATCCTATAAGCCTAGACCTCGCTCCGTCACATTTGGTGGAGGTGCTGGTTAACCGCCTCGCAATGGAACTTCGCAGCGGCCGACGTTTGAAGGGTCCTTCCACAACGATGACGGAGAGTACAACGTCTGCATCTGCTCCCGGTGTTCCTGCGGCTGGATATGATGCGGTAACTACATCTCCTTCTGCGACCACAACCTTCGTGCTCGAACTCCCGCAGGATCCTGGCACGTTCAGCGGTTCCGGCGATCCAGATGAAGTTGACGTTGAAGATTGGCTGGCAGAGTACGAACGTGTGAGTACTCGATACCGATGGGGCCCAACAATATGATTAGAAGAGACGCTGTAGTGAAGGGCTGCGGAAATTTCGACCCCCTGTAATTCTTTAACGGGCACTGAAATGTGAGCATACGGACCTACAGCGTTTCGGCCTCCATCAGAAATGCAGCCGCCGCAGTTGGATTTGATTCCGCGACCTGTGGGTCAGCAGCGGAGAACCTTAGTCAGTAGACCACCACGGCGGGGTCCACGTTTAGATAACCCACACACTGAGAATATTTATATTCAGCAATACACAGTAGAAATCTCCCACCGGCACTGCCTTGGAGGTCAAGATCCAGTGTTGATACATCCGGTGTGGCCATTAAAGTGTTATGCATGGGCACCTGTCAATGGTTTCAATCAACTAAGTCACAGCACACGCTGTCTGCGTCGGTGTTGTAAGTCGAGAGAGAAGCAGGGAACCGCATGCGCAGTGAGGGTGTTAACACCGTTGGGTGGTGGGGAGGAATTCTTTTAGGAGAGATAGGAGCAGCGAGCAATTGACATACAATCCCTGCGTCAGCTTTGCGAGGTGAGAGAGAGAGCATGAGAGAGGACAAAAAGAGGGAGCAGAGGCAAATGCGCAGAAAGGGTGGTGACGTCCCACACAGGATTGAGCTCGACATTCGACTGCTTCGAATCTATGACATATCCCACAGCGCTCTGTCAAAATGGTCGCTCACCCCTGTACTAAGAGACCGAAGCACACTGTTGTATCTACTATTTTCTGAATGTAATATTGCCTTACGCGTTTCTTATTTTTCTATTTATTTCATTCTGTTTTTGCCCACAAAAGCCTGTTAAGTATGCTCAGCACAAACTGGGCCCACTTCTTCGAAAAATACGCGACCATTGTAGATAATGCTGTTAAGATTGCCCGAAAAACGCGAACAGTTGAAATTATTCTAGACATTACGCGAAGACAAGACATAAGGCTGGAATATTTGACGACATATGTATAAATCCAAATGCTCACCACCGCTTGTTACTTGGTCGACGGCAGACGCTCTGTTCGCCCCTATCAGTGCCATTGCGTATAACTGTAAATTGACTTTACGTTTATTGGCCACAAGTTTGGCAAAATAAACAGTCGACGTTTCGGCAAGTTGTGTCTGGTTTCGTCAACGTCACTACACCGTGGCACCTGGTAGAGGTGCGGTGGGTCGCCTAGCACGATGGAGCCTGAGACTTCAAGAATTAGACGTTACCGTCGTTTACAAGTCGGGAAGAAAACAATCTGACGCCGACTGCCTATCTCGTGCCCCCGTCAAACCAAAGCCGCAAGACGACTCGGATAATGACTGCTCTTTGGAAACAACAAGTACCGACGACTTCGCCGATTGACAAGCGCAGACCCGGAACTCGGGAGCCTTACAAAATACCTCAAGGGCAACATTGCAACTGTTTCGAAGGTACTCAAGAGGGGAGTGGCGCGTGGTTCTTCCTGCGAAATGGTTCTACTTCTCTTGGTTCCCATAGTGGTGAAACCAGAAGCCTTTAAGGCCTTATACAACGATCCGACGCCTCGTCAACTCGCTGTTTCTCGTACGCTCGCACGAACACAGAAGAACAACTACTCACCCCGAGTTGCCACCGACGTCTCTTGTTACATCAGGGCATGTCGATTAAGTCAGTGACGAAAGAAATAACCGACAAGACCACCAGACTTCCCTCAGCCGATCGATCCACCTCACCAACTATTCTAAAAACTGGCATGGACCTACTGGGACTGTTTTTACGTCAACTTGCGGGAATAAATTAATCATTTGCGCCACCGACTGCTTCACCCGCTACGCCAAAACAGGAGTTCCACCCAGAGGCAGTGCCACAGAGGTAGCGAAGTCCTTAGGTGAAGATGTTGTCCTTCGTCTTAGCATCCAAGAAGTCCTTATCACTTATAGAGGTACGGCCATCACTGTGGAGAAAACTAAGGCCATCTTCGCATACAGCCAGACAAGCCATCGCCGCGTACCACCCACAGACCATTGGCCTCACCATGCGGCTGGACAATCCTATCACCGACATGCTGGCCAAGTACGTCGACGTTGACCACAAGACATGAAATGCGGTCCCTTTGTACGTGACCTTTGTATACAACACAGAGGTGCAGGAGAATATACAGATATCGCCATAAAAGTTAGTCTGTGCATTGAACCCGGCCATTACGCTCGAAGTCAGGCTGTCGAACGTCGCTGACGAAGAAAATCTTGATTTCACCGTTTACCTGCAGCGTGCTGCATAAGCTTGTCCACTCGCCCACCTGTGCATCAAGAATCAGCAGATGTTCAACATACGACGTTACAAACTCCGTCAAAACCTCGTGGTATACCAGCCCGACGACCACGTTTTGGTGTGGACGCTGATACGCAGTCGTCGCCTCGATGAAAATTACACCATGTACCGCTAAAGAGAACCATGTGTACATGCAAAGCAGCGGTAACACTTACACTGGCGGCGACGCTGACACCGGAGCTAATCGCGTCGTTGTGCTGGAGAGAATTATAGAGAGGCACAAAACACGCAGTGATTCTCCGATGTTGTTTACTGGAACATGCCAGTCGCTGCTCATGGGGAGTGAGAGACATACGACTTTGATTGATTGTAAGACCCACATTCACTTTGAGCTGAAGCGCACTCTGCACAATTTAGGGGCGAAGGTGTATGTAGTAGCAGTCGGAGTAGTACGTAGCCATTTCCACGGCCGTGCAAGAGAAGCGGCCCGCACGCACTCTTTAGAATTGAGGAGGAAACCCGCGCACGTTAATCGCTAACAAAAAGAGGATTGTTTCTGTTGAAATAACTTACAGAGACGAGTTTCGGCGATTTAAACTTGTTGCTCAAAACATTGTAACAGAAGGACGCGTTTTGAGCACCATCTGACCAGAAAGCTTGCCACGTTAACTTCGCAGGGCAAAACCTTCTTGACTGTAGCAAGGTTTAGCGAAGATTGGGCCGACATGCCACGAATTAGCGGGAACTACACACGAAGCGCAGGCTTTAAGAGAGTGCGCGCGTATCACTCCTCTGGTCTGGCTGTGCCATTCTTGCTAAGTCCTTGAAATGTGCGCTGGATGGCGCTACTAGGTTATGATGAATATATATTGGAAAGATGCGAGATTGGTGTACTTGGAGTGCTCACTTGTTGGACGGACGGACGGATGGACAGAAAAATGCTTGTTCGGACTCACAGATGGACGCACGAACCGACTCATGGAAGGACGGATGGATGCATGGATGTATAGACGGACGCTCGGACAGACGAACACACGATTGGACGGTCGCACAGACGAACGCATGGATGGACGGAAGTGCGGACGGACTGGTGGATGCTTCGCCCCGCTCATCATGATGCACTCTGAGGATATGCTGTTAATTTTTATTCTTCAACAACAATCATTCATTTCATTTATTGATACTGTCAGCCCTTTGCGGGCTATTACAGGAGTGGAGTTGACTCAAATAAAACAGAAATGTGCATAAGAGAAATATAAGAAAAAGAACCTTCCCTACCCTACTGAAAAAACCTACATAATTCCATACAGGATCCGTATGCTTCAATACAGGGGTTACAGGAGCTAATACAGGAGCTGTACAGGAACCAAATGGGGGTAAATGGGTCTTATACAGAAGCTATATGGTGGTATGTAGGAGCTGAATGGGACCTGGGCAGGACATATAGGGGTATGTAGGAGCTATATAGGCATTATGGGTTTGGTATGTAGGACTCTCATCTAGCACAATATAGGAGCTAATGGGGCTGAATGGGGGCCATACATAGGATTTGATAGGGCTCAATGTCAATCTTGATAGTCAATGTAGTACACCAGTAAACTTATTAGACCAAATACCTAGGCACGCATAACATTTTTGTTTTTTTTTGTGTTGAAAGGTCTAAAATACTCAGTTTTTCAGCTCCATTAGTTGGCTGTACACAACCTCAAGAAATAACCAATTTTAACGAGTCCATATCATGAAATGCAAATATGTGCAAAATATAACAGATAAGTATATCAGATAATTACCAAAGTACTTTATTTCATTTGATCACCTTAGTTGTACACGTGTTATATTTGCACAAATATTGCTGTTCAATTTATGAAAAAAAAACAATATTTTAAATGTTGTATTTGTGCAATGAATATAATCTTTCTATGAGAAATCTCTAACAGAAAATAGTGAGTGAGTAATTTTATATTATATGAACATACACAAGAAGATAAAAGACAATTAATCCTTATATTCAGGAAAGATAGACCAAGCCTCGCTCACGTGCTCTGTCATTGCACCAAGGCACAAAGCACAAGGGGCAATGCAGGACTACCAAGAAAGAGTGCGAATGAGCTCTACAAAGCTTGGACCTCGAGGAAAAAGTGCACACGACACAGTCAGGGGCAAGGCATATCTGTTATGACATAGCAATTGCACTCTCTGGTCTAAACACACACACTGAAAGATATCGATGAAGTCTTTAATCTGTACAAGTACAAAATAATTACATACAAACACATTAAAAAGGTTTTGCAATACTGGTGTTGTTGAAACAAAACTACATCCAATATTCAGATCAATTTTCCATGCACTGCTCGAAACGGTCGATCTGAGAGTTTGGTTGGCTTTGCACAAGCTTGCTCACTTGTGAACAGTACTTGACTGTGTTTATTCCTCAGAATCAGAATAAGAGCATATAATTATCAAAATTTCGTTTGGTGTGCTTCCATCTGAGCTTTTGAAAACAGCTTATTGTACGTCTGCATGAAAGTATCTTCACCACTGGCCAACTAAGTATTTCTAATGCTACTCCTGTCTTAAACACAATTGATACAAATATTCAGTTTAACTTTCAACACATTACTTTAAATAGTTGAATAAGTGTTTGGGTGGCACAAGCTTGCTTGCTCGTGAAATGTACTTGGCTGTGTTTATTGCTCAAAAGCTAAATAGGAGCAAATAGTTCTCAAGATTTTGTTTCATCTGCTTTCATCTGAACCTTTGAAAACTTCTTGTTGTACGCATTCATATACCACATCATTCCAACTCAACAGCTAATGGTCACAATACTCATGTCTTCCAAACAAGAATGGCTCAAGTTGTTGTTTTGAGCTTCCATGCATTACTTGAAAAGGTTGACAAGAGTGTTTAGTGGCACAAGCTTTCCTCTTCCTGATACTTGGCTGGGCTATCACAGAGAAGGTGTACATTAGCAAATATTTCTCCACGCTTTGTTTTGTGTGCTTCCAACTGAACCTTTCAAAACGTCTTGTTATATGCTTGCATGTACAGCATCATGCTGATTGGACAGCTATTTGCAACGGTACTCATGTCTTGCAAACAAAAGAGGCTAAATTTTTCATTTTGAGTTTCCATGTATTGCTTTAAATGGTTGATGAGAATGTTGTTGTGGCACAAGAATTCTTGTCTGTGATACTTGGCAGTGTTTATCACTCAGAAGGTGGACAAGAGGAAATAATTCTCCAGGCTTTGTTTTGTGCGCTTCTATCTGAACCTTTCAAAACGGCTTGTTGTATGCTTGCATGTACAGCATCATGCTTATTTGACAGCTTTTTGCAATGGTACTCATGTCTTTCAAACAAAAGGGACTCAGTTTTTTATTTTGAGCTTCTAGGTATTGCTTGAAATGGTTCATGAGAGTGTTTTTGTGGCACAAGAATGCTTGTCTGTGATACTTGGCAGTGTTTATCACTCAGAAGGTGGACAAGAGAAAATAATTCTCCACGCTTTATTTTGTGCGCTTCTATCTGAACCTTTCAAAAAGGCTTGTATGCTTGCTTGTACAGCATCATGCCGATTGGACAGCTATTTGCAACGGTACTCATATTTTGCAAACAAAAGGAGCTCAATTTTTCATTTTGAGTTTCCACGTATTGCTTTAAATGGTTGATGAGAATGTTATTGTGGCACAAGTACTCTTGTCTGTGATACATGGCTGTGTTTATCACTGAGAAGGTGGACAAGAGGAAATAAAGTTCCACACTTTGTTTTGTGTGCTTCTATCTGAACCCTTGAAAACAGCTTGTTGTACGGATTCATGTACCGCCTCATTCCAACTGAAGACAGCTATGGTCACGGTAGTTACGTCTTGCAAACAAGAGTGGCTCAAGTGTTGTTTGAGCTTCCACTCATTGCTTAAAATAGTTGACAAGAGTGTTTAGTGGCACAAGCTTTTCCTCTTCTGATACTTGGCTGGGCTATCACAGAGAAGGTGTACAATAGCAAATTTCTCCCCGCTTTGTTTTGTGTGCTTCAACTGAACCTTTCGAAACGCTTGTTGTATGCTTGCATGTACAGCATCATCCCCATTGGTCAGCTATTTGTAACAGTACTCTTGTCTTGCAAA
>WOVY01015194.1:0-11305 GCA_013436015.1 Rhipicephalus annulatus
AACCTGAGACCACTCATCAAAACAGTCCTTTTTTAAGGACCATGAGCCATGTCTTTCGAATCACATGTATATAAAGCTAATAAAATAAGAAAGACTACTATTGGAGGGGCACTTTTCTCTGTTAAACTGTTTTTTTTTTTCTCTTGATTTCACTAGAGCTGATATGGCGTGCTTACATATTATTCTTAGTATTATTGCGTGCTGTACCATTAGAGGCATAATGTACGGCTTTAGATAGATCATAAAAGCTAAGATTCACCATTGCATGCCGTTGCATCGCGGGACGTGAAAAAAAAGTCACCACAATTTGGCGTCACCTGATTATTTTCATCATCACGTCGCATACTACAGAAGTCTTGGCGTCAAGATGGCGCAATGTCACTGATCTCCTCATTACGTGCCATCGTAGCTTGGCCAATAATGTCCTATCACGAGGCAGCCCGAAACCAATCATAGGCGTGCGCAGGGTTCAACTTCGGATAGGGAGGGCGTGCTCAAGGTACATCACAGCGCCCCCATTGTTAATATGTCAATGTATTAATCTGAATCTGATCCCCCCGCCCCCCTATACGCGTGCCCACAAAACCAGGTGATATGCCTGCATTATAGTGGCACTGCAAAACTCCGTTAAAGTGCAGAAAACTTTCAGAGGATGCCGTGAGAATAAAAAGCAAATTGCTTTTCGCTACTGAGTCGGCTTAGATGAATGCATAAGTAACCCTGTGATTTCTCAATAGGCATCTTCTCTAACTAAATGTAATCATGTACGTAATTCGTCTAAAGTAGTCCGACAAAAGATATGTTGCGGTTATAGTTTCATTTCTGATAATATATTGACTATTAACCCTAGTTCATCTACTAAAGCACATATGCAGTACTCAGACACGAAAATACGTAATGAACACGCACGAACCATTGTTTACAAAGCGTGAATTTGAGATGAAAACGTCGCAAAATTACGTTAATGAAGAGGGACATGGCAACACGTGTTTACAAAAAGGCGTCAAGGAAACATACTATATCTCTTGATATCAAATAATGATAACATTTTATTTTTTTATGTCCTTTTCTGTCATTGCCCAACCTTCCACCTCGTATCCTGTGGTTTGTCTTGACCATTCCTCACCTCTTGTGTCCCTATCTGCCTGGCAAAGCTATATGATTAATCCCTACAGTCTAGCCCGACTCTCCACCATTATAAGATAACACCGCAGTCCTCCACTATGCCTTCCAGCAGCGCAGTTCCTTTTATTTACCCTTACGAGCGAGCCTAACACATGGAATCACAGAAACTGAAATACCCTGCTTCCAGTGTTTGCCCTACTTCCAGTGTATACATCCAATGTTTACCTTGTGATCCCAATTTCATTCCAGTGTGATACAAATTAGATCCAGAAACAACTCGCCCCGAATGTTTACTTTGCTTGCTTGAAACTAACCGGAAGAACTTTATGCACGGAACGCTGTCTGAGTGTACAGTTTAGCGCACTGTACACTCCAACAGTACACCCAATGAATGTACATCCGGATCACAACTTTTCCCAGGCTTTGACAGGCTGTGTGCACATAATCCTCAATGCGGTGGTGTTTACTTTTTTTTAGCAGGCTGCTTGCGAGAAGCCGGCATGAAATCTTGACATCACACTGCCAGGACTGCAAGACTAGCGACGAGAATTCTAGGACAATATATATATCTGACACTTTATGGAAACATAGCTGTAATAAGAATCTAAGTGCATACAACGTCCACAGCCGTATCCTTATAATTGTATAACATTCCTCTAGTGATCACCTCATCTCGCTTGAAAGAATACAGCTAATTTTGACCTTGCTTTTAAGCTGAATCAGGCTCGAGCCCAAGCTCAAGTCCAAACCACAAAATTTCGTATCACTGTTTTTGCGTGGTGAAATAACGAGTGAAGAGGTTTTCGCCTGATGACAAATCCTCAAAAGTTTGATTGCCGCATGCCTCTGGCGATCCAGACGTCGCTCACTTTATGAAATATTGGAATGCTCTTGCCTATACTGTGTTCATTGTCTTGAGACTATTTCGCCATTACATTAACAGGCAGGCACTTCAGTGGCAACTGCATTTATGTAAGGTGTTTAGCATAACTTTCGATTAAGTCTCTGTATTTGTTCATCTGCCTGTTTTTATACACAAACAAGCATTCAGACAAGGCCCCTTTTCACGTCTTATTTGTTTGTATTTCTCCCAAATTTAGTAGCTCGCGAAAGAGTGCAGTGAAACTCCTTCAATAATCTCGAAAGATTCCCTGTCATGTTTCGCACTGGCATGTAATTAGAGAATTGAAGGAATGTTGACACCTTCTTTTATTTTTATTGTGACAGCAATTATACGTACACACACCCTCGGCTGATTTTTGCCGTTGCCATCATATCCTAGATACGTATATGTACCTATATATGTAAAAAGGCACAAAAATTTAAATCAGAAGAAAAAATTCAAAACAACTTACTAGGGACTTGCACCAACGACACACCGCTCCACAGCCCGCTGTGCTGACCGACGCAACCACTCTTCATGCAGGTGCCGGCAATAATACGGCGAGCTATTCACATGCCCATTCAGCGCTCGCAGTACCAGACCAAAAAAAAAGCTTGAAGTATTTTTCTATCCCCACAGCTTTTACAGTGGAAGCGGCCCGCGACCTACCCTATAAAACGGGAGTGGAATCCTTCAGGACCCCAATGAAGTTTTTATCCATCCAACGCTTTTACACATTCTTTCAAATTGAAACGCCCTTGACACGTGCAAGAAAAAGTGGCACCCTTCTGTTTCACTCATGATCACGTAGAATACAAAGAAAAAGAAGACGGGGTACACCACTTTGTTTCTTATGGAGCATAATATAGGCGTCATACGCCACCACGTGGAGGGAGACGCAGAGAGGTCATTCCACGTGTCGCAGTTTAGAAGAATAAAAGAAAAGAAACTCAAACAGCGTCGGCTTCTGCATTGCTGACGTTTTTCAGCGAGTTCCTCGATACGAACACGTAACAAGAGAGAGAGAGTAAAACTTTATTGAAGGGGAAAGGGAGAGGGGCGTTTTAGAGCCTTTATGGTTGGGGCCACGTCCAGGGCTCCACTGGCCTTAGCCGCCCGCCGGACTTGATCCAGTAGTGCGAGCTGCACCCCTGGGTCCGAGCTAGCGAGGTGTGCCTCCCACTGCTCCATACTAGGTGTTAAAGGTTCGCCGAGAAAATTGGTTATGTCGCTTGGTTTACGATCGCACCCCCACGATATGTGGTAGAGAGTCGGTCTTTCCACCGCACCACGGACATACAGCCGGGTAAAGAGTTGGATGTATCGCGTGTAACTTCAGTAGGTGCGGAATAACATCCGTTTGAATTTTTCCTAAGGTCAGTGGCCTCTTCCCCATTAAGGATCTGTGAGGTGTTCCACATTTTGACGCGTGAAGCGCTGTGTGAGCTAGAATCTCCATAGGTAAAATTGGCATGGTCAATGAAAGAGATGGATTCTCCGCTCGGTTACAAAACGCACGAGCTAGAGCGTCCGCCCTTTCATTGCCTTCGAGACCTGCGTGTCCCGGGCACCAGATAAGCGATGGTGGTGAGTGAGTTTGGAAATCCTAGCAGCCCTCAGCCCCATTGCTGGAAGGCGGCCCTTAAAAAGAGCCGGCAGGCTTCCTGGGATTCGGATAAAATAACTGAGGCTCCCCTCTACGCTCCTGAAACCTTAAGGCTAAGCTATGGCCATCGTCTCCGCCTTGTAGCCGAGGTCGTGCGTACGGAGGCACTCGTTAGCAGCGTCATGTTGTTGTCGACAACAGTAATTATGTGTCTCTCTGCCAATCGAAACTGGCCCGCATCGACGTACGCGACATTTGAAGCTGAGCCGAATTGCTTTCGAAGCCAGTTTACCCTCGCAGTACGTCGCTCAGCGTGAAAGTCGTGATGCATATTTTTGGGCACCGGTGCGATTGAGATTCGCCTGCGGACCTCTTGGCTACGCGTCGACAGCTCCTCATCAATGTGCTGTGGGTGGGGCGAAATTCCTATTCTAGTGAGTATCGCCCTGCCTGCTGAAGTTTCACTAGACGATTCCTCTGAGACATGAGGACTGCGGCACTGAGCTCAGCATAAGTGTTATGTATACGAGAGCTAGGAGCCGCTCGGTCGGTGTGCTGGTGGGTAGACCAAGTGCTGCCTTAAAAGCGCTTCTAATGAGCACATCCACCTGGCTCTCCTCACTTCTGTCGAGCGAGTGGTACGGTAGGCCATACGTCACTCTGCTCAAAACTAAGCCTGGACAAGCCGGAGAGTATCCTTTTCTTTCATGCCTTTTTTATGATAAGTGATGCGACGGATCATTCTAGCTATCTGTTTAACCGTAGTCTTTAAGGTGGTTATCGTGGACTGGCTTGCCTTGCTTTGGACCCAGAAGCCAAGTATACGGGCCTGAGTAACCTCGGCTATGGCATGGCCGTCTACCTGTAGTTTATGTCACCGTTACTTTTGTAATACTTACTGTGTATTCTTATGAGTTCAGATTTTTCAGGCGCACAGCTCAGCCCACTATTTCTTGCGAACTCTGCCACAGCTGTCGCAGCAGCCTGGAGGGTCTGCTCTTTCAGCGCCAGTGAACCCTTCGTAGCCCAGAGTGTGATGTCGTCCGCATACAATGTATATCCAAGGTGCGGGATTGCTTCGAGCTCGTGAGCAAGTCTGCGCATAGCTATGTTAAGAGCAAGGGGGAGATGACTGCCCCTGCGGTGTGCCTTTATTTGGCATCGAGAACGGCACCGATCTCGTGTCGCCTATCCCAATAGTTGCCGTCCGCCAGAGAGGAAGGATTTAATGTAGTTAAATGTACGTTTTTCCGCAGCCGATTGTGTTGAGTTCAGAGAGAATGGCCTCGTGCGAAACATTATCAAAGGCCCCTTTGAGGTCGAGGGCCAAGACCAAATGTTCGCCTCCCCTGGGTACGCAACTCATGACCTCTTCTTTTAAAAGGAGGAAGGCATCCTGGGTTGAGAGTCCGGAGCGAAAACCAATCATGGTAGCGGGAAACAGATTTTCTTTTTCAATGTATTTTTGAAGCCGTGTCTGTACTACTCGCTCGTAGAGCTTGCCCATGCACGAAGTAAGCGAAATGGCCGCAGGGCTCCGAGCGATGGTGCTTTACCGGGCTTTGGTATAGTTATTATTTTGGCTTCCTTCCACTCCGGAGGAACGTGACCTGGGACCAGCAGTGGTCGTTGAGAATTGCGTTATCTGCTCAAGAACCTCAGTGCTGAGGTTTCTTATCATAGCGTTTGTTATACCATCCGACCCCGGCGCAGAGTTCCGATTGGCTGCCTGGGCTGCCGCGAAAACCTCTTCTTTCGTGATTGCGGCGTCTAATGTGGCATTCTCGCTACCGATGTACTCTAATGTACTTGGCGGAACCAATCAGTACCGATATAACGGTCTTTAAGCGCCTGGATCAACTCTCCGTCGGTGCCGGGTAGCTGTGTACTATTCTTTGAAGAATGCGGTTCTGGAGGATTTAGATTTGTCCGGCTCCAGCATGGACTCAGTATCGCCCACGTCTGGCTAGTCCCTAGTGTACCGCGGAGAGAACCGCAAAACTGCACCCAACCATCGGTGGCAAGTTTCGTGGCGTATTCATTCGCTTCCTCCGACAGAGCAGCATTCGCCTGTAGAGGCAGCGGTTGAGGCGTTGTTTTTTCCACCTCTTGATCAGGCGTCGCCTACTATCCCACATGTGCAATAGGTGCCGGTCTATCGCAGGCGCCTCAACTGTGCGCGCTATTTTCTTAGAGGTGGCATCATGCGTTTCTCGAATGAAAGCAACCCACCCACTGACATCACAGGGCGTTTGCTCCGGCAGAGGGCGCTTTCGAAAGGTCACCCAGTCTGTCATCACAACGTCACCAGCGACACGACGAACTTTTGGTGATGCTATAGAGGTGCTAAGAATATAATGGTCACTACCAAGATTTTCATCGAGGTTTGACCACGTGGCATTTTTAATGTTGAAGGTGAAGGTCAAATCAGGGTACGTGTCCCTGCTAATGCTATACCAAGCCTGGTGGGTGCTGTTGGCAGAGTGATAAGGGTAAAACCTAATTTAGACGTGGTGTTCTCTAATAACACTCCCTTGGGTGAATCCCGGACGTAGCCCCAAGCGGTGCTCGGAGCATTAAAGTCGCCCCACCACCACTAATTGATCTCTGGTGCCAACGGCTCGAACTGCCTCGTTTAGGAGTGGGCCGAAGTCGTCATTCCGGTTTTTTTGGGAGGACTGTATATGTTTAAAATTTTCGTTCGTACTTTTCCTCGTTTTTTGTGGGAAGACATCGATAATTTGGTGATTAATGTCAGTCTGATCGTAATGATCTAGCGCGACTGTCATGAAGTTACTCACCAGCGCTGCAACGCGGGGGTATTTTGGATCGTAAATGTGTAATATCCCTGCAATTTGACGGGACGGTTCCCAACTTCTTGCAGGCATATTACATCAGGTGGGATTAGTGCCGAATGGATGTAATTCTGCAATGCCGCCGCTCGTTTGTGGAACGTGCGACAATTCCACTGCCAGATTCTAGGTGGTCGGAGTTTTTGCGTGGAATTAGTTCGCGCCATGGTGACTACTGCCTTTATTGGGGGGTGTCTGCTTTCTCCGTGATTCGACGGTCCTTCGGTAGTGGACTGCTCGCGGAGGTAACACTGACCCGCTTGTTGATGGCACGCTGAATGCCTACAACTGAGTCATTAACGTATCGTCTTTGTTGTTCCGTTTCTGCTGCAAACTCTTTCCTGTACTCCGAAACATTTGATGCATTTGCTGCATCATCTGCTCTCGGAGTTCAGACGCTGCTCGTTGCTGTTGTGATTGGAGTTCTCGCATTAAGTTTCGCAAGCTCTGCAACTGTTCCCCCATCTGTACTGGCTAACGTGGGCCTCCTCGCTAAACCCTGAGGTATGGCTACTTCTTCCGCCGTTCCTCCCTCCAAAGAGTGGGCTACGGTTGCCCTGGAGATAGCATGAGTGGCGTTGTTGTTCGCCTCTAAGGCGTTAAGCCTGGCTTCAAGTTTGGTTTCTAAAGATGATATGATTTGGTGGAACTCCCGGCGTTCCTCCTTAATCTGGCATCGAAGTTTTCGTTTTCTAAAGCAAGCTGCTTATTCTCGGCAACCATTTTCTGATATTCGGGATTCTCAATTAAGGGAGCAGATGGAGACACAATCCTCGCCCAGCTCACCGTGTTTGCTGGCTGGCAGGCGGCTGCCTCCGTCCCCTCTTTGGGCGGCGTCAATCAAGATTTGTACCAGCGCTTTCTTCTTCTGCTGCTGATGCTGCTGCTGTTGCTGCTGCTGCTGTTGCTGTTGCTGTTGCTGCTGTTGCTGCTGCTGCTGCTGTTGTTGTTGCTGCTGCTGTTGCTGCTGTTGGTGCTGCTGCTGATGCGGCTGTTTGTTGAGTTGTTTTCTGGACGCAGACTGGGCTCGACCCTTTGAGGAAGCCCGTGACTTGGATCTTGAACGTGAGCGTGATTCCACTGACGAGTCCCGCTCGGAGCTGAACCAGCGTGGATGGTGCCTCCGTTTTGGCTGATCCACTCGGGACCTCCTAGGCGGAACGTGTTTAAGCTTCTTCTTGCACATTTTGTCACCTGTCATATGGTCCTCACCACATATCACGCACTTAGGGGTACACTCGTGTCCTTGTGCGGGTTCACTTGTTCCACGTGGAGCATACATTGGCGTCGGGCGTTGGGCACACGTCAGTTCGATGCCCTGTGAGTGGCATACCTTGCAAGCCTGCCTCGTAGGCTTGTGGGATAACAGATGGCTTCCGCTCCCATGAAATAGACGCACCTAGGCAGTGTGCTGCCCGTGAAGGTAATGATGGCGGTCTTCGTAGATCCGAGCATGCGTGCCCGCTCAATCTTGACCCCCTGTGTTCTCACACGGAGATTCGCCATGAGTTCTGCTTGAGAAGTCCCCGACGGAATACCATGGACTATGCCTCGTAGGACGTCCTCAGGATCCGCCACATACGAGTTGAATGAGTGCACTCGTCCCCTGATATTCAGATGCGTGTATCTCTCGCAGCTCTTTGGCTACATGCTCGGGGGCGTCGATACGATGATAATATTCGAGCCCGGGTGGACGCGCAGCATGAAGCAACCACCGTCGAAGTGTCGGTGGCAAGCGTCTATTACAGCGGTGGAAAGTTCATAGCCGAGTACGTCTTTTACGGAGGCCTTTGTGAGGCCTAAGGATGATCTTTATGTCGTCCTTTGGCAGGGCGGGAGCGGGACGGCGACTTTCGTACGACGTCGGCGCTTCACCTGATTTCCCTGCTTCGGTGGGCTGCTTGACGAGGCGTTGCACTCCACAGCTTCTGACGCGTTTTTCTGGTTTTTCTTCTGGTTCTTCTTTTGCCGGCGTGTCAAAAACCGTGTGCCAGCCTCCTCCGTCCATGCGGCACCATCCTGGCGTTCCCCTGCAGACACATTGTCGACTTCTTCGGACGAACCCTGCAGTGACCAGGTCTGAACGTCCATTTGAGTGGTTTCTGTAGCAGACTCCTCATCTGTGTGAAACAGTGGCTGCTCCTGAGGAGACCTCGGTGTTTCCTGAAGAGCGTCCATCCGCCGACGCTTGAGACGCGACCACGACGCAGAAGCCGCTATGCGGCGGTGCGTCTGGCCGGGCGCGACGGTCGCTGCCTCGAAGTTTTCAGCTTGCAGAAGACCGAAAAACAGCCACTCACCGCTGAAATTCGACGTTCACTGTTCGCTGTACTTCACGAAATCTTCACGTGTCGGACGCGCGTCGCATCGGCTCCGCAGATTTTCTATGGTTTTTCGGCGATTTCTGGTTGTTTGAACACGTAACAAGTATTACGGTTGTTAGATCACACTTGGCCGGTGTCACCCTACGCGTTTTCGAGCGTCCTTTCTTGTAGTGCCACGACGTGCTGAATGTATCGAGCTGCTTGTCGTTCTTCGTGTCATATTTCTAATTACTTGCCATCGTAATTATTGTCTCGCCCTGGTGGCGAAACTGATCTTTCTTTCCCGAAGTTTACATCATGGTTGTTTGTGGAATTATTTGTTTATCTCAAAAGCTTGGGTACGGCAGTTCGCATTCCCTTCAGGGCCTGTGAAGACAATATACATACAGACCAAATAATAAGTTGTAGTTGGCCTAACATTGTTGTTTTCACACGCACTGCAGTGACATTGTTCAATTTCGTCGCTTACTACGTATAATTCTATATGTAATTACTTCACCAGAACGTTTGAAGTACTATGGCTTTTGAACGCGTATTTACATTGACTATGTCACTTTACCAGATGATAACTAACTTTAAACATAAGGCATACTTCGTACAAATCATGGTATCTTTACCTAATAAATTAAATTTTACATATTAACTACGCAGACAAATAGTTAAAGTTTGTCCTTCAAGGGTAAAACCACAAATGAACCTGTCTGGTTTTTGAAATTCAACACGAACCCATCCTTATGGGTTAAATATCACGTTAATAATCGGCAGTAAAAACGAAAGTGTTTGTTACTTCTTCGTTGTCACATCATTTGAAGTTTAGAAAAATGCCACTTTAATAATATGTACAGATACTATGTAAAAGGACCTGCGAAGATGCAACTTGATGCTATTTCAAGAAAAAAAAAACGAATCGGGTAACCAAAACTTGCGTCGTAGGCCGTTTTCTCTGCGAGACAGCGGTAAACTGTTGGTTTCGACCCAGTTCTTCGCTCATGGGATCAGATTGACCGAGGAATGTGTTTCAAAATGAAAAAAAAAAGAAAATCGCAATAAGGCTGCACCCATACAAGGTTACTAGGCATCGGTGAACGCCTCCCTGCCACCACAATAACCGCGAGTTCCCTGTATCATCCGAACAATATAGGAGGCCACTGCTTATAAAAGGAAATCTGAATGGGCACTCACTTTAACTGAAATACGCGACCTATATTCCGCAGCCCACCCTCCTCCTCAGAGTCCAAATAGCCTCCAACATTTTAAAGCAGCATCTGATTGCTGTCCCTTGCTCAATATAAAGCCATGCTAGCTTACGAATAGACCACGCGCACTGAAAGTGAGAGTTTATTTGCCGTTCGAGTTTAAGAAGTCGGACCTTTGCTTCTTCTCATAAAACGAGGTTTGAATTTTAATATTGAGGTCAATCTGAGAGCCGTTTCGTTGAGCGGACTACATTTCCTGAAGCATAGAGTCTAAGAGAAGAATATATATGTTTTAAAATACATAAAAATATATACACAGTCTAGGGCACCTCCATACAGGTACCTTTTCTAGCGATGAGATATCATTCATTCGACCGCATTGCAGGCGAAAGCCTTACTCCTTTAATGCCTGAACTATGAAGCTGCCAGGCGAAATGAAAATTGTTTTCGTTTTGCAGCTTTAAATAGCATGCACAGCTTTTAAATGATTCCACAGTTATATGTCTGAAATGCCACTTTATGTCACACTTTTATGTATGTCGCAAATTCTCATATGCCACAGAAGTGAAACCTTACAACAGCAACAAAAATGTACTTCAGAACGACATAACATGTCATACACCACCTCTTGATGGCATATATCAAATAAACGAAATTATCGAAAATAGAACTTACGTCATCTAGGCGAAAAAAGGAAAGAAGTTATAGCGGTTGCACGTGCTTCGCGCTTTCCACTTTTATCTACAAAACTTTGCTTCTGGTGAAAACGCCGAGAACAAGACGGTGCTAAGTTTTTCACGTTGAAAGCTACATTCCCCGTGAGTACTTGATAGCTGGAATTAAAGGCAGCGCGCGTTTTGGGACTTGCCTGCTCGAAGTTTTTTGTATATCAAAACTCTTGACAACCCTCGCAATAAAAGTGTTAAATGTTTCATAAAATGCAACAATTAAACGTTGGCGTCCTCCCGGTGCCGTTGTCAAACAAGTGTGACTGCAGGGTGGTTTAATGTCATATTAACCACCACTCGATGACTTAGTGCGCATGACCAAACAAGTGTAGTTATCGGTACTGAATCATGGCTGAATGAAGACGTGGCAAACACCGAGGTATTTCCAGATAACTTTACTTGTTACAGGAAAGACAGGAACTATCATGGAGGTGGTGTATTTATCTTGGTAGATCAGCGCATTCCGTCTATAGCATAAGCACTACAGACGATACGAGTGAAGCTGTTTGGGTGTCAACTTAAGCTCTCGAATGGCAAATCACTATCAGTCTGCTATTTTTATCGACCGCCAACTGGTTCAACTAAGGAATT
>WOVY01015195.1:0-20168 GCA_013436015.1 Rhipicephalus annulatus
CCGCTTTAGTCATTGGTTCCGTCACACTCTTTTTTGTTTTCGGATGAGAGAATTATTAAGTTTGCTAGTGGGTGATCTGGTGCGTTCAAAAGGCGAGCATCCATATCTACATCCCGATTAATTATTGATTCTGAATGAGATATACCTTCTGCTCAGTTGTGTTAGGACTGGAAAGCATTGCCTCGTTATCGATAGAGACATCTGACTGATGTTCGGCAGGTTTACTAGTTGAGGCACTAGGAGGTTGGATAAGCTTAGTTATTCGATCAGATGCCACCCGACATCTGTGAATCCATAATACTATTGAGTGAGTCGGACAGATTGAGTAAAAATTTTTCTAATACTTTTCTACGGCCTTTTCTACCATAGCAGAAATGGACTGAGAAAGTGATGCATCCACTAGAAAGAGGTGGACGAGCTGCTATACCGGCGTAACCCTGACTCCTGCTTTGAATTTCTGCAATTGCTTCTCTACGAGAGCATCGTCTCCTTTCAATGATTTCAATCACCTGAAGTTCTTTTGATCTTGCAGGGCAGTTAGGATCGTCTGCAGCGTGATTCTTCTTCTCGAACGCCCCGTCGTCGTCTTCCTCTTCTCTCTCCCATGGCTTGGCATGACTTGACGACACGATTCCGCCTTTTCCTTGTCTCATCGTCATCTTCGTCGGCGTACGGCACAGCACAACTCACAAACATCGCGCACCAGATGAACCTACCGCGCATACCATGACAGTTCTATACTAGAAGTCTCTAAAACTTTCTTGTTTCAGCGCGCGGTAAAAAAGGCCATAATTGGAATCATTCTAGCCCTATTCTTGCACTCTAATAAATACAAAATATGACGAATAAAAAGACTTGCTGAGATTAACTTGTTCACTGCCAGCTCAGTTTTTTATAATAATTCATTGTTCCGCAGTATTGTATCCTACTCTTCCAAGTTGTGGGAATCAGTACCTCCGAAGCTCGAGCTCCCAGCACATTTCTGAGTTTAAGAGAACTACACGTTGGCGCACTGCCGACGCACTTAACTTACGCAATCTTCTTGAATTTCCCATTTCACAAAACTTCTGTTTTGAGATGCTTCATTATTTCACCAAGAAAGAATCTTTCTGTTAGACCGTCTTATGAAAATTGAATGCCGGTGTTTTTCGAATATTGGAAAAAAAGAAGACTCCGCAGGAACCACCTACTACGCAACTTGCACACAGAAAAAGGAAGCTCTATTGTTTATCGCAAGCGCATGCACATCTCTAAAGGCCGGCCCGCAATGTGGGAAGGAGGCAAACAACTCTAAATGAAGTTACGTGCGCCGCTTTTTTGTATTGGTTGAAATGCAGTATTGCACACACACATTATATATATATATATATATATATATATATATATATATGATTGATTGATATGTGGGGTTTAACGTCCCAAAACCAGCATTTGATTGTGAGAGACTCCGTAGTGGAGGGCTCCGGAAATTTCGACCACCTGGTGTTCTTAACGTGCACCCGAATCTGAGCACACGGGGCCTACAACATTTCCGCTTTCATCGGAAATGCAGCTGCCGCAGCCGGGATTCGATCCACGACCTGCTGGTCAGAAGCTGAGTACGTTATCCTCAAGACTACCGCGGCGGGGTGAAATCTCCGCAGATTGGAAAGCTAGAGTGACCCCTTACAATGTGCTAACTTATGTGAAGGGCTTTCAGCAAAGCATTCCTTTAAAGGAACAAAAACTGTTAGGACATTCACTTGAGTCCACAGAAGAACGTAGCTCGTACTTTCAAAATTATCAGCCAGTCATAGTTGCAAAACGGTTATTGCGAAGTTGTGCAAGGTAGGTCCCGCGGATTGTTTTTTGTGTGTATATTACGTAGGCCTATAGGCATTCATCTGATAGATGTTTCAGCCCCTCAACCTTGTTATGAAGAGGTACTAATTTATTAACCAACATAGCCTCTCGTCGGCATTTGTCGCTTTTTTTTCCACGCAGACCCTTAATCACTACGCTGAATATGGAGCAAGCCTATTCTTGGACAGAGAAGTCAAATGTTGCATAACAACGCCTCTGGTGGCCGCACATGCAGATGACGCAAGGAAATTTGAAGCGAAAAACACACCCTGTCTCGCTGTTCACTTAGCAAACAGATCACGCCCCGGCGGAAAGAATGAAATGCTTGAGTAAGCACCGCTGCTTTAAGAGAGAGAATGCTTATTCATAAACTGGGCCGGCAATTGTGGTCTTAGTGGCTTCAAGTGGTGGCTCGGAGTTAAATTATTGATGCGCCCCTAAATTTGTTTTGATAGTATACTAAAAGTAGCGCACGTATAGTTATATGTGTAGCTAAAAATGTGCGCATCTCACAGTGCGGTGGTCCCTAAACAAAAGCCTAATAATTGCTTCAGAAGACCATTGTTTTTATGTCGTAAAGAGATGTTTACTGCCCGTAGAAGTATTCTATTAGAGGCCACGAGTTTTTTTGAGACACATTTTGAAACTAAAGTTGTGGCATGTAAAAAGTTCTAGTGTTTTAGAGCGCAAAATTCGGGTAAAAGCAGGAAAATTTGTTGATATCTTTATATCCTTGTTCAGCTCCGTTTTACAAAATTTATGAGTCTCCTTGATATCCCTGCTGGCTTCATAAAAGTTGCTTGTGATTTCAAAGAAGTTCTTTGGAATAAAGGCAATAAATATTAGTGTTTTTATATTTAGCTCTAAAACAGAAGAAAGTAGGCTGCGTTACAGCGGGCTGTCCCAGCATCATAAGTTTAATAATGCGTTACTCAAAAATAGGAGTAGAAAATCACTATGTATTCTAACGCTCTACACCTTGCAATAAATGTCTTCGTGTTCAGAACCTTGGCATGATGGGGCCCGTTATGCGCATTGGTATCATAACACCTAGAGATGTCCCACTGCTTTTGTTACGTATCCGAAAATAAGAAAAAGTACATTGCATCCACAATCACTGTCACGCACTGCACAAGACGAACTTACTGTGATGACGTGTGTGCGTGTGTGTATGCGTGTGTGTGCGTTTTCTCTACCAATCGGGAATAAGCAGAATAAACGGAAGAAGTGCATAAGACAGGCTGGCTGACGTTCGGATGAGAGGACCTATCTTTGTCCAATACCTTTGACAAAGATAGGTCCTCCTATCAAAACATCGACCAGCCTGTTTGAGGCACTTTCCTGAAAATTCTGATTATTCCACTACGTGTTTCCATGCGTCGGCTACCATCTTGATCTTGAATACCCTCTCGATCTGTCACTCTCTTTCTAATTTTTCATTTTTCATATTTTAAAGCTCACCATCCCATTCCCCAATGCATATTAGTCAACCGCTAGGCGAAGCTGGGGAACGTATATGCCTTTCTTACCGTCCTTTTAGTTCATTCCTCCAGAACATTTAGAGTTACATGAAACCGTCTGGAAAAGGCGACTGCCGATTCCCTGGGTGGGTCAGTTTCAGGGGTGCCGTCTACGTGAAGCCGGGGCCAAAGGGGTGTGTTGCCTCTGCCGGGGGGCCTTAACGGTCCAATCACCCGCGTCGGCTCAACCCCCAGGATCCCCTTTTCCTCGGACACGGCAAAGCCACGCACGGCTAGGCGTGGGAGGGAGTCGAAACTCCCCCGTTAGCTCGGGTTCGTGGTGTCGCTACACACCAAACGCCTACTTGCGCAGGCGCCCCTGCGGCCTTTTCCTATCTCTCTCTCCCTACATCTTCGTCTTTATCTCTTACTATCTATCTGTCCTGTCTTCTACTCTCTTCCGGTTACTTCCAAACTTCCTGGCGGCTAGGGTTAACCCTGTGCAAATAGCCTACCTTGGTCTAGGGCGCATTGGGTTATAGTGGCGTTGTACGGCTGGCGTCTGCAGGTTTCAGCATTTGTAACCTTGTAGCGTCCCCTCGTTGGGCTCCGTGGTGGGTGGCCGCCAACGCTGCTGAACAACAATAAGGAAGACATGCATGGAGCATTCCCACTACTGTCTGATCGTACCGGCTTAAAGCCGGTACGCACCGATGATCTCACCGGAGAAGGATTGGCCACCCTGGTGCAGTATCTGGCCACCCCCTCCCGTAGGCATTCGTCAATTAACTCACGACCCTCAGTCCCCACCAGCTGCGGAGCAACTGACCACGGCGGCGGTCAGATCTGCAAAGCAGCAAAGGGTGCTAGGAATTTCTGGATACGGACAGGCCACCCTTGGAACTTGAACTTAGCAACGTTTAACGTTAGAACGTTATCTAGTGAGGGAAGTCTAGCTGTATTATTCGAGGAGCTTGAAGGCATTAAATGGGATATAATAGGGCTGAGTGAGGTTAGGAGGACAGATGAGGCCTATACTGTGCTACAGAATGGGCACGTCATTTGCTATCGGGGCTTGGCAGACAGAAGAGAACTGGGAGTAGGGTTCCTAATTCACAGAAAACATAGCTGGCAACATAGAGGATTATTATAGCATTAATGAAAGGGTGGTAGGCATTGTAATTAAACTGAATAAAAGATACGAAATGAAGGTAGTACGGGCTTACGCGCCTACATCCAGCCATGATGACGCTTCAGTTGAAAGCTTCTATGAAGACGTGGAATCGGCAATGAGTAAGGTGAAAACACAGTATACTATAGTAATGGGCGACTTTAATGCAAAGGTAGGGAAGAAGCAGGCTGGAGACCAGGCAGTAGGAGATTATGTGCGTCGGCACTAGAAACGCCAGAGGAGAGCTACTAGTAGAATTCGCAGAACGCAATAATCTGCGTATTTTGAATACTTTCTATCCCGAAACGAGAAAAACCGCAAGTGGACATGGAGGAGCCCTAATGGCGTAAATAGAACAAAATAGACTTTATAATGACTGCACACCCAGGAGTCGTGCAGGATGTGGAAGTGGTTGGCAAGGTAAGATGCAGTGACCATAGAATGGTACGGGCTCGAATCCGCCTAGACTTGAAGAAGGAACGACAGAAACTGATACGCAAGAAGCAAATCAATGAGCTAGCACTGAGAGGGAAGTACAGGAATTCAGAGTGTCACTGCAGAACAGGTACTCTGCTCTTAGCGAGGAAACCACCTTAGCGTAGATACAATGAATGATAATCTGACGAGTATCATCACAGAGTGTGGCAGTGGAAGTTGGACGCAGGGCAGCTATACAGGACACCGGCAAGCTTTCCCAGGAAACGAAGAACCTAATTAAGAAGCGTCAAATCATGAATGTGTCCAAGTACAACAGACAAAATAGAACTGGCAGAGCTTTCGAAGCTGATTAATAGACGTAAAGTATGCGATGTAAGAAGGTATAACATGGAGAGAATTGAGCACGCTCTGAAAAAACGGAGGAAGCGTCAAAGCAGTGAAGAGGAAACTTGGGATAGGCAAAAGGCGGATGTATGCACTAAGGGACAAAGAAGGCAAATTAACTACCAATATGGGTAGGATAGTTAAAATAGCGGAGGAGTTTTACAGAGATCTGTACAGTAGCCGAGACAACCACGACCTTAATACTATAAGAACTAGCAGTAACCCAGACGACACCCCACCGGTAATAATAAAGAAGTCAGAAAAGCTTTGGAGAGCATGCACAGAGGCAAAGCTGCTGGTGAGGATCAAGTAACATCAGATCTGCTGAAAGATGGAGGACAGATTGTGTTAGAAAAACTAGCCACTCTATTTACGAGGTGTCTCCTGACGGGAAAAGTACCAGAGTCCTTGAAGAACGCTAACATCATCTTAATACATAAGAAAGGAGATGACAAGGACTTGAAGAATTACAGGCCGATCAGCTTGCTCTCTGTAGTATACAAGCTATTACAAAGGTAATTGCTAGCAGAGTAAAGAAAACATTAGAATTCAATCAACCAATGGAACAAGCAGGATTTAGAACAGGCTACTCAACAATTGACCACATTCATACTATCAATCAGGTAATAGAGAAATGCTCAGAGTATAACCAACCACTATACATAGCCTTCATAGATTACGAGAAGGCGTTTGATTCAGTAGAAATATCAGCCGTCATGCAGACACTGCCGGAATCAGGGCGTAGATGAAATATATATAATCATTCTGGAAGAAATATACAGGGGATCAACTGCTACCATAGTGCTTCATAAAAAAAGCAACAGAATACCAATAAAGAAGGGTGTAAGGCAGGGGGACACAATCTCCCCAATGCTATTCACTGCGTGCTTACAGGCGTTTTCAGAAGCCTAGAATGGGAACAGTTAGGGATAAGAGTTAATGGAGAGTACCTCAGTAACCTGCGCTTCGCCGATGAACATTGCATTGCTGAGTAACTCAGGGGACCAATTGCAACTCATGAATTACGGAGTTAGACAAAGAGAGCAGAAAGGTGGGGTCTTAAAATTAATCTGCAGAAAACGAAAGTAATGTACAACAACCTCGGAAAGGAGCAGCGCTTTGCGATAGGTAATAGTGCACTTGAAGTTGTAAAAGACTATGTCTACTTAGGGCAGGTAATAACCGCAGAGCCTAACCACGAGCTTGAAGTAACTAGAAGAATAAGAATGGGGTGGAGCACATTCGGCAGGCACTCTCAAATTATGACAAGTAGATTGCCACTGTCCCTCAAGAGGAAGGTATATAACAGCTGTATCTTGCCGGTACTTAGCTACGGAGCAGAAACCTGGAGACTCACAAAGAGCGTTCAACTTAAATTGAGGACGACGCAGCGAGCAATGGAAAGAAAAATAGTAGGTGTAACCTTAAGAGACAAGAAGAGAGCAGAGTGGATTAGGGGACAAACGGGAGTTAAGGATATCATAGCTGCAATAAAGAAGAGGAAATGGACATGGGCCGGGCATGTAGCACGTAGACAGGATAACCGCTGGTCATTAAGGGTCACCAACTGGATTCCCAGAGAAGGGAAGCGGGGTAGGGGGAGACAGAAGGTTAGGTGGGCAGATGAGATTAAGAAGTTTGCGGGTATAAATTGGCAACAGCAAGCACAGGACCGGGTTAACTGGCGGAACATGGGAGAGGCCTTTGTCCTGCAGTGGACGTAGACAGGCTGATGATGATGATGATGATGATGATGAAACCGTCTGGCGAACTCCGGATGAAAAAAGCAACTCACAGTACTCTCATGCGAATTGGTTTATTAATCAGCACTGATTTATTGAGAGTGGATGAAAGCTCCCTAAAATGCTATAGCAGCGGGCAGGCTTGAACTATTATTAAATAGAAATATCTCTTTCGGTGACGGGTTCTTTCATTGAGGCCCTTTCTAATGTGTCTTCGCGCTTATCATCCAGTGCTATATGGTAAAGCTGCACTTTTTACGTGGATCAGGGATAGTTGGGGGTCGTTCAAGAGAACCATTGCGCTTTTTTCTAAGTCAATTTCAGAAGGCTGATAAATTATTCAACACATGTAATCTCACACGCTGGCATCAACTACAAAGTAATGAATAATTTAACCGGGTTCATTTCTTACTGCACATGAGGTTAAACGTAAGAAAAAACAGTATAGAAGAAAACATGCTAGGTATTTAATCACGGATTTGGGCAGCGCTTTGCTGATACGCTTCCAACGCGATCGTTGGGATACGAAAGACGAAGAATATATTTTTTGTAACTTGAGTTATATAAACACATTTCTGGCATTTCCACTGCTGTCTTATTCATTCTAGTGGTGCCTACTTGATTTATCACTTGAAGATGAAGCGCACTGTTTTTTCTACACAAGTTTTTTTGAGCATCACAACACCTTATTTTGCGTAGAATCTCCTGGACAAACAATGACTGTCGCTATCGCCTATCAGTGAGCGAATAACCGAATGGCGGAATACCAAGGGTATGCTCGGCCGAGGGCTACTGTTTGTCGAAGGCTCGGTGCCGAATCGAGTGAAGCCCGGGATGCGAGGAAAATAAGTGCTACATTAATCAGGTGCAGGCCATGTGCACAGCGGCTGCACAGCGGTATACGTGCTTGTTCTATTAGATACAGTATCACTGTACCGGTGGGGCTAAAGTTCCAGGCTGGAGAGCGGCATCAGAATTTGTGCAGTCATCGCCACACGCATTGCGGTACGCGGCACTTGCAAGCAGCTATGAGTAAGTTGTCACGGCTCTGGCAAAACTAAAAAATGGAAGATATCTCGCAAACAGAAGGCACGTGGCCAAACACGGCAACGTAGTTTCTGTCGAGACCGTGCGAGCTCTGCCGTGCTGATCTTCATGTTTCCACAAAAGGGACGCGCCTACCTAATAGCTTGCCCTGACTGGTGGAGACTAATAAGAGAAATAATGTCTCTGCCCTTAGTTTTATTAGGCTGGATTAATGACACCAACACCAATTTGAGCAGCTGAGTTCCGTCATTGATTAAATGCACGATACATTATCTAATATAAGAAAAATACAGATACAGATACTAGTCTTGCGAGACGCATTACGATACAGATACACCATACTCAAAGAGTATCTAAGATAGTATCTAAAGTACATGTATCTTCGATACTGCCCAGCCCTGCTTTCCCATATCTTTCTAATATCGTGGTGTGGTATGCGAGGAGGTACATTCTACACTTGAAAAGTTCGTCGACGTCTACCTTACTTTAAGCTGACTAGTAATTTACAAAATGTTATTTTCTACCTTTATAAACATTAGGAATAACTTTGTCGCGATCAGTCTATCTCACCTTGGAAACAAACCAACGTGGGCAGCAACCATTTTAGATTGTCGTCCTGAGAAGGAATTGTGGCTGAATACTACGAAGGCATTATAGAAATTCTTGAAGACAACATACTTACACTAGCGCTTCTAAATCAGTAGTTATGTCGTGACTGTGAGGAATGTGGCTTCGTGAGGGAGCTGCCACTTCTCCCTGTTCGTCTCTCTGTTTCTGTGCACCTCTTTCAACTTGTCAATCACTTTCCGCATTTAAAGGTAGCATACCAGTTATTTTAGGCTGGTACCATCTTTGTATTTGTTCCTTCTTCTGCTCCTTCTCTCGTTCGCTCTACAGGAAGATGCGATGAACTGATCAGTTAACTAATTTTTAAGGACGTTTTCTTCTTGGCCAAGTTACTCTCCTTTTTCAGAAGCAGGCAACTTTCTAACATTTTTCGCAGGCCTATCTTGAAGACAGTCAACCATAAATTTGCGTACCCTTCTCATAAAAGAGACGTAGAACCATGGTATTCTCACGACTAGTATCATCGCCTTGTGGTCTGACGAGCTGGTATACTAACCAAAGAAATCTTACCTTGGGCATCGTTTGCCGACGTTTGGGCCACCTTTGCTGGTACATTTGGAGCCACTCACGCAGTAGGTGCAGGCAGCACAGCTTCACTATACTACGTGAAGTGTTACTGTGTATTGTGTTGCACTAACACGAGCTCTGTTGCTGCTGCTAAGAAAAATGCTCTCGCAATTTTTTGTGGTGGAACTTGTATACTTTGTTCATTAAATACTGTGGTACAACAAACCAACACGTTAGCTGCAAACATTCCGAGCCCCGAAACTTTCCGGCATATATACACTTCAATTCACACACCAAGTTGCTAAAATCATGTTCTATCATATTTCGATCTAACCTGCAAACAGGATTTTACCCCACGTAAGTAAAGCGAATAGCAGTGTCATGCATCGACGGCAGTGCGTGGTTACGACACACCATTGATAGAGCGATACAGCTTGTTGAAAAAGGGTCACAACATTGGTCGAAGGTTGATGCTAATATCAACTCGTAGAATTGGAAAATTTTCTGCTCATGCAAACATTTTTAATGATACGGCACACTATCTATACAAGTTTTTCGTTACGTTTCTACTCCATTAGTAACGCAACTACTGTGCATGACGTAATCCATAACCTGAGACACTGCTTCAGTTAAACTGTGCATTCACCTCGTTTATCTTATTTTTTTTATTTACCGTCCGCAAAAGCCCGTGTACTCGTTCTTTATGCTACGCACGTAATTACATTAGGATTGTCAGGTGTTGTGCCTCGCCCAAGTTCCACGTGGTCTTCGCGGCCTGCTGGCACCTGGCAGCTGTTGATGAGTCAACCCTGCACCGGGACGGCGACGGACGCGGACAATCGGGAAAAACCACGTCGCCGGCTCCTCTTGACACAAAAGTCGTTGGCCAAGCTTTTGTCAGCAGCCGAGAGCAACACTCCGAAGCAGCGTCGACCCAGCAGCTGTACGGGGTATTCTGCATTGCTTGAGTCAACCTGGCGGCATCAAGGAGCGACTTTGCGCATGGGATTCCACGTCATCTCACTGTGGTGCCACGCTGGCGCGTGGGGTCTCCCTCACCAAACAGCGAACTGGGCATGCCTTGCCCCTTTCCTAGGTTCAGAGGGAGGCGGTGTTTGGCTTTCCCTCTTCGGGGACGGAGAGGAAGACGACGATCTCATTGGAGTATCCTGCGCATAATTTTCCTTGCAAGGGATCTTGGGAAGGCGGACGATGTATAAAAACGCTAGCGCAGAGGCGCTCGTGTGTGATTCTCTTTTCATGTTGTACCACGCTACCATGTAAATACTGTATATAAACATTTTTTCTCCTTCTCCGGCTTCTCTACTCGTCCTCTCCGGGGACTCGGATGGCCCGAGGCCGCACCACGCTACCCAAAGGCGCAACAGTGGTGGCAGCGGTGGGATTCGCCTGCGTCGGCTGCATCGAAGTGGTGAGTGCCGCGTGTTTGCTCTTGTTTTCGCCAGACTCGTTAGCGCAGATGGTCGGTAACGTGGTAGGGTGATTTTGGTAAATTTTGATTCACAGACCAAGAATTGGGTGGCTCGTGGGCAAAATTACCTTAGAAGAGAAACGGTGTGCATATCTAAGATGGAGAAGTTTAAGGTCCAAGAACTCCTCGAAATTTGTCAGGAGCTGAATATTTCGGTCGGCTCGGTTAAAAGAAAACAACAAATTTTGGAGCACTTGGGAAAAGAGGAAGTGAGTTTAGAAGAGGCCATTGAGGCCAGAGAAACCATTTTGGCAAAGAAAGAGGAGCGTGAGCGCTTAGCCCGTGAACAGAGAGAGGAGGAAATAAGGAGGGATCGCGAGAATAAAGAACATGAAATCCGTCTGAAAGAACTTGAGCTTCGTATGTCCGTGGGAAATCGAAATTCAGGGGGTGGAGAATCAAAGATAAAGGATCTAATCCACACCTTCAAGGCGGGTGACGACATTGCATTATACCTCGTGCATTTTGAGCGAGCATGCGAAAATGCAGGGTTTAGTAGGGAGACTTGGCCACAAAAACTGATATGCGTACTACCAGGCGAAGTATCCGATGTTATCGCAAGAATGAATAAAGAGGACTCCGAGGTGTATGACAGGGTAAAGGCTGCATTGCTACGAAAATATCGCCTATCGACAGAGGCTTTCCGCCTGCGGTTCAGGCACTCTAAGAGGGGCAACGAATCTCATTCAGACTATGCCTACCAAATTAGAGCCAACTTTGAAGAGTGGCTCAAAAGCGCGCAAGTCTATGGCAACCCTGACAAGGTCATTGAGTTGATGGTACTTGAGCAGTTTTACCGGGGAATTCCCGAGGAGGTAAGGCTTTGGGTGCAGGATAGGATGAAAGACGTAGACATGAACAGGGCAGCAGAACTCGCCGAAGATTACTGCTCACGCCGTAGTCTCCGCAGTACACCACGAACTTCGGAAAAAAGTGAAAAGGTAGAAAGCTGGTCGGGAAACCAGGGACGCAAGAGGTTTGCAAGAAATAACCGGAAACCCGAGAATTCCAAGTTATTAGACAGTCAGCAGGGAAAGGACAGTGAGGGGACTAAGGCGGCACCTTCATCAGGTTCAAAGGCGCCTGGTGACATAGCGCATGCGTTAGAAGCGCGGAAGCCAGTTGTTTGCTACAGCTGCGGAGAAAAGGGCCACATGGCCAGGAGCTGTAAGAAGCACATGGCATTTGCCACAATTCAGGAGTCAGAGGATAGCTTAAAGCTGTTGAAGCCTTACATGAGGACACTCTCAGTGAACGGCCGAATGTGTAGGGTATTGAGGGACTCGGCGGCCACAATGGATGTAGCGCATCCAAGTTGCGTATCTTCCGAAGACTATAGGAGAGTGTGCCTGGATTCGGCAAGTGGCAGAAAAACAAAGCGTCTGCCTACCGATAGCGAGGGTTGTAATCGAGGCCCTTTCGGCCAATTGTGTACGGAAGCAGCAATTTCAGCCAACCTTCCGGAGCACTTCCCTTACCTATTTTCAAATAAGTCTGAGGAAATGTTAAAAACACGTGGAAAATCATTTGCCACCGAAATAGCTTGCATGGCCCTTACCCGTTCGAAGGCGCGCGAGCTGACGCAACAGCTGAGCAGCTCACCCTCTGGGGAGCAGACGTCCGGGGGCAGTGTAGGAAAACCTGAGGTAGTTGCGACGGAAAATGAGTCTGCCATGCGAGTTGTCGAGACGGAAACTGGGGCTATGGTCGACAACAGCGAGGAAATATCTCTAACGCCCGAAAACGAGGACTTGGTGACAGGCTCGGTGTTAACACCCGCGTCCACTAGTTGGTGTCAGCTAGCCAGAACCGACCGTGCAACGCTAGTGGTCGATCAAAAGGCGGATCTCGCACTCTCTATGCTGCTAGATGCCATACATAAGGAAGGTAACTCTAGGAAGAACGTTTCGTTCTACACCCAAAACGAGGTGTTGCATCGCAGGTATGAGAACGCTAAAGGGAGGGTCTACAACCAAGTGGTAGTTCCACTAAAATACCGGCGGAACATTCTCGACCTGGCCCACAGCAACGCATGGGCGGGCCACTTAGGTATAAAGAAAACGAAAGCTAAGCTGGCTCAGGAGTTCTACTGGCCCGGGTGCTGGAAGGATGTAGAGATGTTTGTCCGTGAATGCGACACTTGTCAGCGGATAGGAAAATCAACAGACAAATGGAAGGCACCAATGAAACTAGTGCCAATAATCACAGAACCCTTCCGTCGGCTCGTGATTGACATCGTGGGGCCTCTGCCTCCATCTAAATCAGGATATCGGTACGTCCTGACCGCGCTGTGCGTTGCCACCAAGTTCCCGGAGGCAATCGCACTGAAAGAGTTGAGTTCAGTATGCGTGGTGGACGCATTGTTGTCTATTTTTTCTCGGGTGGGTTTTCCCTCGGAGATACAGTGTGACAACGGAAGTGTGTTCACAAGCTGCCTTACGACTACATTCCTAGAACGCTGCGGGATAAAAATAGCGCATAGCTCTATTCACCATCCACAGTCGAACCCTGTGGAACGCATGCACTCGGTCATGAAACGCGTTTTGCGAGCTTTGTGCTTTGAGCATAAAAGTGACTGGGAGGGGTGTATACCAGCTGCGATGTTTTCTCTGAGGTCGGCCCCACACGAGAGTACGGGTTTTAGCCCGGCTGAACTTGTCTACGGCAGGAACTTGAGAGGTCCGCTGCACTTGATACGAGAGTCATGGACTGGATATGGGGAGGACCCTAATGTGGTTTCCTATGTACTGGATTTATTGGGGCGACTGGGGACTACACGCGAAGTGGTGGAGAGCAACATGCGCGCAGCACAGGCGCTTTCCAAGGCCCGTTACGATAAGTCAGCTCGAAAGCGAGTCTTTAGAGTGGGCGATGAGGTGATGCTGTTGTGCCCTTCAAGAAAAAACAAGCTGGACGTACAATGGGAGGGACCAGCGACAGTGATGTCAGTGCTTTCAGACACCAACTACGAGGTAAAGTGGGGCCGGAAATGCCCCAAAGTGTATCACAGTAACCTAATGAAACCCTACATGCGACGAAAAGCAGTAGTAAACCTTGCACTCAATGTTCCTGAGGATGAGGGCGCGGAAATCCTTTGTCTTTCCGATGGCACGGTCAGCAGCACATTGTCAGATAGGGTAGACACAGGGAACACCCTAAGTAAGGCTCAAAAGGAAGATTTAGAGCTTTTAGTACAGGAATTCGCTACCGTTTTCTCCGAGAAGCCAGGCAAAACGGATGTGATTAAGCACGACATTGAGCTGACGGTTAACAAGCCGATCAGCTGTAAGCCGTATCGGGTGTCACCTAGACAGAGAGAGATACTAGAGGCCGAAATTCGCCGCATGATCGACCTAGGTGTTATCATCGAAGCAGACAGTGATTTCACCTCGCCTTTGATTTTGGTTGAGATTCTGGGCCGTGATCCAAGGCCATGCGTGGACTATCGCCGCTTGAACTCTGTAACAGTCGACCAGACTTACCCTATTCCTAACATTGAAGAGAGGGTAGAGACAGTGTCTAAGGCGAAATACATTTCTACGTTAGACCTTGTTAGGGGGTATTGGCAGGTCCCTTTGACAGAGCGCGCGAGTCGATACGCTGCTTTTATCTCACCCCTGGGCACTTTTCGTCCTTTGATGATGAGCTTTGGGCTCAAGAACGCGCCGTATTGTTTCAGCCGCCTGATGGATAAGGTTCTCCACGGGCTCGAGAAATTTGCGCTGCCTTACCTAGACGATGTGGCGATATTTTCGGACAAATGGGAAGACCATGTTGAACACCTTCGGATGGTTTTGGAACGGATAAAAAATGCAGGTCTTACGGTAAAGAGAGAGAAATGTCATTTGGGCTGTGCTGAAGTAAGCTATTTAGGGCACATTGTAGGAAATGGGCGTCGTCGACCGTCCGAACTCAAGGTAGCCGCGGTGGTCGGTTATCGTCGTCCCAGCACTAAGACCGAGATGAGAGCATTCCTCGGCCTCACAGGTTACTATCAGCATTACGTCCCGAATTACTCCGAGATTGCCAGCCCTTTGACAGATAGTTTACGCAAGACCGAACCTGTGAACATTCAATGGGACTCTAAGAAGGAAGACGCTTTTCAGAAGCTGAAGCACGCATTGAGTGAGAAACCCGTCTTGAGGGCACCGGATTTTGCAAAACCTTTCACTATTCAGTGTGATGCAAGCGAACGCGGTTTAGGAGCAGTGCTATGTCAGACGGACCAGAGTGGAGAGGAGCGGCCGGTTTTGTATTTGAGTCGCAAATTGAGCAGCAGGGAAGAGGCTTATAGCACTTCGGAAAAAGAATGTGCTTGCATTGTTTGGGCCGTACAAAAACTAGGCTGCTATGTTGCTGGCTCTAAGTTTATTATAGAAACTGATCACTCTCCACTAACCTGGTTACACCAAATGTCACCTAAGAATGGTCGTTTGCTCAGATGGAGCATAGCACTGCAGCAGCACAATTTCGAGGTGCGCTACAAGAGAGGTGGCCTTCATACAAATGCAGACGCCCTAAGTCGAGCGTTTTGACTCGTCAAAAGACGCGGAAGGTTTGTTTGATTTTTTGTTTACCTTTACCTAGTTTATGTGTACTTTTTTTTTTCCAATGTGTTACAGTGAGGGCGTAGAGAAATTTTCACTGACTCCCTCGTTGTCCCGAGCTCTACAGTTTGCTTGTTTAGCTTGATTATAATGTTATCTCGATTCCAAATGGAATTACGTATGAAAGAGTTACTGGACACTTGTCCCGATTGGTATGCACATTGTTTCCTTGAGCTTAAGTTATTAAGATAAGATGTTTGCTTTGTAAAATCTGAGGCCTGGCGATGAGAGTGGCGTGCACGCGGTGCTTGTCGCATTGTGTGTGGCTGACAAAGGTCGTTTCTTGGAGCTTGTCACCCACTTTTCACCGAAGCGGTGCGCAGAGGCCAGCTCTTGGAGCATTCCAGTTTGACCAGGCCCTTCGAGAAAGCAAGAGCCTTGCCGGAACGTCGCCGACATCGATCCGGCCGAGCTGCATGGAACAACTCGACCTCCCGATGTATCATCTGGCGGCGGGGGTGCTGTTGTGCCTCGCCCAAGTTCCACGTGGTCTTCGCGGCCTGCTGGCACCTGGCAGCTGTTGATGAGTCAACCCTGCACCGGGACGGCGACGGACGCGGACAATCGGGAAAAACCACGTCGCCGGCTCCTCTTGACACAAAAGTCGTTGGCCAAGCTTTTGTCAGCAGCCGAGAGCAACACTCCGAAGCAGCGTCGACCCAGCAGCTGTACGGGGTATTCTGCATTGCTTGAGTCAACCTGGCGGCATCAAGGAGCGACTTTGCGCATGGGATTCCACGTCATCTCACTGTGGTGCCACGCTGGCGCGTGGGGTCTCCCTCACCAAACAGCGAACTGGGCATGCCTTGCCCCTTTCCTAGGTTCAGAGGGAGGCGGTGTTTGGCTTTCCCTCTTCGGGGACGGAGAGGAAGACGACGATCTCATTGGAGTATCCTGCGCATAATTTTCCTTGCAAGGGATCTTGGGAAGGCGGACGATGTATAAAAACGCTAGCGCAGAGGCGCTCCTGTGTGATTCTCTTTTCATGTTGTACCACGCTACCATGTAAATACTGTATATAAACATTTTTTCTCCTTCTCCGGCTTCTCTACTCGTCCTCTCCGGGGACTCGGATGGCCCGAGTCCGCACCACGCTACCCAAAGGCGCAACACAGGTCAGCAGTCCGTTTTATCGTAGAGAGAGAATAAAATGAGGGAAAGGCAGGGAGGTTAACCAGAAATCGGAGCATTCGGTCTGCTACCCTGCAATAAGGAAAGAAAGAGTGGGCAAGAAAGATGGGAAGGAAAATTGTACGTCAATATATTTGATGTCATTCTACAACCACTGAACCCTCACCTACTTCTCATTGCAAAAAACAAACAAAAAAACCTAGAAACGCTCTCGGTAAGCTCAGGTCGGAACGCTGGTTGTGTTCTACTATTTCAAGGCTAGTGGGCTGCTATAAAGTAGTTCAGACTCACTCGCGTATAGTTTAATTGTCGTTTCGAAAGTTACTAACGATTGCATCGCCATTGATTACGGCAAGTTCTCTGACTTGCTGCATTTTATGGCTCAGACATTGGAGGTGTAATTTGAGCCGTATAGACTTACATCCTGCAAAATATACTGCACCGAACTAATGTGACAAAGGAAACGTGCGGACATCTAGAGGGACGTAAATTAAGACGAACCCCTGGAGTACCCTTGGCCCCAAGTCGCTCAGTAATCTTCCGGTCGACGCAAGCGAGCGGAATGCTTTGGATGAAGAGGATGCCTACGCTTGTCGTCACTTGACCCTTGCTCGGTAATCACCGTCTCGAGGAGTGCTCACGCAGTTACGCCAACGAATCAGCGCTCAGTTGGGTGTGCAGTTTGAAGTGTTCTGTGCCACCCCCCACCTTCTTTCCCGCGCACACACTGATATCCCAATGCGCGTTTTTCGGCAAGCACAGAACGCAGCTCAATGCACCGGCAAAGACGCCCTCGTTACGTAGAGAAAAATATGGTCAGTTAAGAGATTCCTGGATCATCAAGGTTCGTCGTACTTTCTTTAATTTATTCTTACTAGCAGAAAGCTTTATAGCTGGTCCCCTCATGACCCTATGATAAATTTATTTTAGGGACGAAGAACCTTGAGGGCATGGCTTGTCCGGTGTCTGTCGCCAAGGCTACAATATGCGGGGCAACATTCGGAGAACGTAGGGTACTGTTGAAACATATATGAAACGCAAATTAAGTATAACATGAGACCAATATCGATCGTGATTGTGACAAAACAGGAAGGTTTCCGAGGTAACATTTCAATCTTTAAATGATAAAAATATAACAGCGAATAATTTCCTGCCTACTGCACCCAAGTATTGCAGGCTACCAAATTAAAGAAAATGAATGGAACAGTTGTCAAATGATAATATTGAAGAAAAAATTCAGGGAAAGAGGTAAAGTAGAGAACACCACAACCATTGCCAACCACCTCTAAGAATACGGGCGAAGACCTCAGCGACATATTGAAAAAAATAAAGGAGGGGGGAATCTTTAACGTCTTTTTAAATGCGATAGTAATATCCTGTTCCTGGTGCGTAGTTCAAACACTTCATCCATATAATATTTTTGAACTTGCTATACAAACACCACGTGGCTTTGACAGTGCAAAAGCATGTGTGCCTATTGTAGTGAGTGAATGGTTTTAAGCTATGAACTCATTATGATGACCCTATGTTCTGGCGCCCAATAGCAACGTACGCTTTTACCACCCATTATTAGGGCAATATTTCATGTTTTATTGTGAAGCATGTATACGGAATGCCTTTGTAAAGCATGAAGGTTAATTTTACTGTATTCACAAGCAGAGGCTTGGCTGTGGCTGTGCGGCGTGGATGTCTGGTGGAACAGCCGCGTGCCACGCCAACGACCCGGGTTCGTTCCCACTAAGACTCTGAATTTTTTATTATTTATTTTATTTGCATACTTCTAAATTTTCCGGCAACGCAAAAATAATAATTTTTCACTCACAACCAACAATGCCGACAGCAACGCCCACGCCGGAATATCTGTGAAACGAGCCCTTTAACGCTATCACGTTAAAACTATATACCACAATACACCAAGATTCGGACTCGGTCTTTACTTACAAACTCTTGCCTTCCAAATACAAGTATTTGGTCGTTTTTATATTTATCTTGATTTTCATCTTTCATCATAAATCTTTCACCTACACAATCTTTTCCTTCCATGTCTTTCACTGCACTTTGTTGTGTATCACCATCTGTGCTGGCATCAACTGCTTGGCACGCCTAAATTTCTGAGTTTACTCTTGGTCCTCATTTTTTTTTAGTTTGTGCTATTCTCGTCCACTCTCATACCGACCCTCCGAGATTCTCTCCACAAATATCTACGCTTACATAAACATCAATACACTCACACATATATATGTATACATGTTGTTATCTATGCCTCAACATCTACCGAGCAATATATATACATTTGGTGTACATACGTATAGCTATTGTACAATCATATTTTTCCAAAACTTCTCTCTTTCCTTTTGTTTTTTGTGTTATTTTGGCAGGGGATTCTCATTTATATATGTATACTTGTTTTGGTCTTCTTCTTTCTCAGTCAGTGTTCGAATTTACTTCATTTCTTGTGTTCAATTTCTTTTTTTCATTTACTTTATTTTTTCTTTTCTTTGTATTTTGTCTTTTTCAGACTCTTTTGGTAATTTTTTCTCTTCTTCTTTCTCAAATATTTATCCAAGTAAAGTATCTGAAGTGATCAGTCAGAATAATTGTGTCACCGAGGTCATTTAGTAAACTTAGAGCACACAATGTCAGATGTATTTGTGCGTAGAAACCCACGTACAACAGATGTGATTATTCTAATATTTTATTTCTACCAATTTTTCAATAAGTTACCTCCACCGACGAACATGCCCTTCCAGGAATGATATTGCATGGGGACACATCATATCCCGGTTTCATGCTGACTCCATTCAGGGCGAGGAACTTTGGCCTCACAAGAGGCCCATCACAAGAGGCCTACTCCATCGCAGAAGGCCTGTCTTCACTATCCCTCTGTATTCAGTTTTTCCAGGCAATTTTGTATGTCTAAGCGAGAAACGCTACGTCCCCTTTTAGTCTCCACGATGCTCTTGCACTTGGGCGCCTTTTAGAACAAAACTAAAGTCTCGAGTCATTTGTTGAGGCTGTCCTCGTAACAGAGCCGCATACACCTACAAGTGCAAGCTCTTTTATCTGGCGGGGACTTTATTGAACGTAAATACATGGACCTTAGGACGTAGCTTCACCCACTTGTCGTAATTCACTTCGTGAAGATGCGTGGATTTTTATTAAGCTGAAAGCGTTATATGGCTCATGAAGACGAAATTCGTCCGTCGGCAGCGGCCCTAAGGCGCCTTGCGCCGACATGAGTGACGCTAAAAATCAGCATGACTCTTAAATGTGACGGTATCATCTAATCATGACTACGCGTCGCGCGAAATTAGTGACGTCACTATGACTCGATATAACTCGACGTCCCCTGAGTTCATCAGCACGTGACATCGTCGCTTCGTTGGGCTACTAACAGAGGCTGCGCAGAACTAGGGGAAGGGCAGGTGAAGGTGAGACCTGTTTTGCAGAGGCTGGGGCAGGATAACACTCAGAAGAAGGTGACTTTTGCCACGGAGAACTTTAGGACCAATGCCTAGAGGGCCCCTGTTATGAGACCTATTTAAAATACCGCGGTTCTAATTTAGGCTACAAGCCAAATGGGAATGTTATACGATAATAGCGAGGGAACACTAATATATGCAAGAAATTAGTATGATTTTTTTGGTGAAAAATGCATGCAAAAAACGACTGAAACTGTGTGGATGTTTGAAGACAGCATGCTTGCTAAAGATATGAGGC